>CM021108.1:621554892-621773070 GCA_007115665.2 Sequoiadendron giganteum
TTCCCTTTTCTTTTCTTGATTCATTTGTTATGATTTTATATTCTCCCATAAACGTAGGTGTGAAATCCAATGAACCCCAATCATAATCCAATAATTTTGTAACTATTCCAAGACTTTTCTCTTTTTCTTCCTCTTGCCCAGGCTCTACTTGTGAGGCCGGTATTGATTTTTTCAAAAGACTTTATTTTCTCATTTTGCGAGCAACTTTATGATTGAAGGTAAAATTTGATTATGTAGACCTTATTCTTATAAGCATACTTCATTAAGCAATGTAGGGTTGAAGGGAATAATTTCATTCCATGGATCCATGGCCTACTCAAAAGAAGATTATATGAGAGATATTAAGGCATGACATGGATAGGAATTTGCAATGTAACTTTTCCAACTTTAAGGAGAGCTATGTGTCTATTGCATATACATTAATAAAAATGGACAATACACTTCTTAAAGAACCTATAAATGTTGTGAATTTGCACATATATTACACTTAACATCTCTTTTGAATAGTGTGTATATTAAAGCATGTTGTTAGATTTAGTAGATAGTTTTCTATTTTATCTCGCATTGCTTCATTCTTGACAAACATTCCTTGTGTGTCTTGAGTTATAGAGTAATTTTTCATTAGTTGGATTATTACTTTATTTTCCATGATATTCAATTTCATGTGTGTTTTGTTAAATTAGATCATATATTCATTTGATTTTCTATAATTAGATCATAAGAGTATTTAATTTACCATGATTGCACTTAATCCAAATGTTGTATATAAATGAACATAAGTGTTTAAGTTAGATCACATACATAAAATCAGATCATGAAGACATTTATTAAATAATTTATACCAAGAATTGTTAATAGATCACATTGACATCTAATCTAAATAAGAACACGTATAGAAACAAAATTCTTATATATCAATCACAAATATTTTATATACATGATCACCACAATGCGGTATAATACAAACATAAGTACATCTAGGTGGACCTGTGACTACTAGGTCCCTTAGGACCTGGTGGTGGTGCTCACCAAGAGATGGTGGGTGTGTGACTCATGGAACTAACCCGCTCGTGTAGACCTATGAGCTCACCCTCTATAAAAAAATACATGTATGAATAGTGCGATGTGTTCCTACTCCACCCGATCCCTATCTACATGTATTTTCTCCTAATCTTCCTAAACTCTAGCAAGCTCTCCCTGTAGTATGTCAAGATCCACCCATATGACAACAACTAACTTTCTCTTGATCAAACTCAGGTGGCTCAGAGCTCCTCATATTCAAATTGAAGCTCTGTGAGCATGTAGTGCTCGACTGCTCCTCTTGAACTTTTTTATCATCAAGGGCCCTCATAGCCTCCTCATAAGTGGTCCTCCGTTGTGTTAAAGGCTCAAATAGGTATGCATGGTGCCCCACCATAGGTGGTGGCCCATGCTCTACTCATTGAGCCTGTTGTGGGGGTAGGACGGGTTCATCTATGTAATGATCTCTCTAACGAAATACTACCACCCCTGGATATCACCTGCAACAAGTAAAACATAAAATACATCAGGACATGATATAATAAGAAATCCATAACTAGAAATTAAAACATAATAACAATAATACATCATTACCTAGGCCACCAACCCACTGATCAAAATCCTAATGGGTAGGAAGTATGGAAGGTTTAGCACCACTAGTCCCTCTATACTCATGATATTTCATGCTTGTTGTGCTAGCTGACCTCAATCAGGTGACTCCAAGAGGAACTATAGGTCTCTCCTCATGGGCATTTGCAATATCCATCAACTCCGTAGGATCATCTCTCATTGACTAATCTACCTCGTCATCCTCATCCTCCTCATCCTCATCTTCTATGTCCCCATCCACAACTTTTTCCCCTCTCTCCTCCCTATAAATTGGATGAGGTCCAACATCACCAACAAGGTGTTGCATAGAGAAGACCGTTGCAAGTCATACTCCCATCCACCACTGCTCATAGGTTATTGTGGCACCTACATCATCATGATTTGATGTTGGGGACATCTCTGGATCCTCGTTAAAATCGTTGGAAATGACATCATTAGTAGTAGGTCATAGGACATCTCCCGGATGGATGTCACTCTATTTTTCTCTCAGGTACGTAGGTCATGGTCTAGGAGGTATTTGCCTCTATCCAAACTATCTCATGACATGATCATATTAGAATGGAAAGACTATATAATCATGTCACCCCAGTAAGAGCCTATCTTGTTGCATCCTAACAAGCTATTGTGTGAGATCTAGCCATTATGGTATGGTCCTATATGGTCTCCATACTATGTTGTCCTCATCGAGTTGATCAAACATAACCCTCCAGAACCACAGGTACCCAACTCACCAAATATGTCTTAGTGTGTAGTTGAAAGCCCGAGGGTAACCATTGACCGCTACCATGGGATAGCCTATTAGCCTCATGCATGCGATATGCTCAAAGGACCACTTATGTAAAAGTGTACAATGCATTATGCTATGTAGATCTCTATGTACAAATCGCCCAAGATCATAATATAAATGAGCTAACATACTGTGACCCCAAGAATAGACGGTCTAGTGTCACTCCATATGCCAAATGGTATGAATGAGGCCTCCATATAAGTGAGTGCCTCGTCCATTTGGAACTAGTGTTAAGGATATTGTGATGACCATAATGCATTGTAACAAGGGTACACAAGAGTACAACATCCACTCTTGCTTGATGCATAGTCCCATGCGCTTTGTAGTTGTAGGGTTGCTAAGACAATACTAAATATCTCCCTACATTTGTCAGTATGTCTAACCCTCCTCAAAGTAAACGACATGTCCATGGATGGGTATCTTGAATATTTGATGGACATCCTCTAATGTGACTGTCATCTCACCAAAAGGTAGTTGGAATATGCACATATCAACATTCCACCTCTCGACTAGTGCCATCAACATGGCATCATGATACCTCATGGGTGGAATGAGGTAAATCCAAAGTAAATTCATCTTGTGCAATATCTCATCCTCCTCCATGAATAATCGAGTCACCTTCTCTCAGAGAAGGGTAAAGAGATGACCACCTAAGCATTATCGTGCACATGATGGAACTTGGAAAAGATGGAATAAATCATCAGTAATACATTTTAAAAAGTCAATAGAAACATTAAAAATACAATTAATTTATCCTAGGATGCTTTAGCCAAAACTAGACGCTTGGGCCATTTTTGGATGGGGGGTCCAAGATGCTTTAGCCATTTTGGGACACTTTACACCAAAATAGGACACTTTTGTGATAATTTTGGACAAGGTGCTAGAGCCTCTAAAAATGCATAAAAAAGTGTTTAGAACTTAAAAAATAAAAAAATGTGTACAATAGACTCACTGTACGCCGGAGCTCATCTCGCGCAACCTCCTCTTATAAAACATCCAATTCGAGAGGTCGATATGCTCGTCAGCTAGGCATGTCTACTCATCTCTACAACATTATAATTTTCAAAATCTAAATGTCAAAATGATAGTTACAATTGTCATTTTCATTCATACATAGTCAAATTTATTAAATAAAACACATTTTATTCAAAGAACATTTCATTCAAACCAACATAATGGGGGTTAGAGAACTATGTTTTCAATGCCATTTATTACATTGGATTCATAATTCCATCTCCGATCTTATCTAATGTCTATCAATATGTGGTATTATACTTTCAATACCCTATTATAGACGTTTCTTATCACACATAAAGTAATTTAATGAGGTTATATTTCTACCCTTATTCCACCTCCATAAAGAAAGCAAAATTAGGGGGCATACATCTACCCCTAAATTTGATTCTCTATAGATATTTGATAAGATGATTTTAAATACCTAACAAACCAGTTTTGCGGGATGTGGTTCCTAACATTGTGGTTTTGCAAATGACTACATTAGGAGGCTTCATTCTCCTTGTTTGTGAATGAATCCATATGAGTATCCTTTTATAAAGCATAATTCACTTTCAAAGTGCTTTACCTTGCATATGAGCATAGTGTCATATGGCCGCTAAAGTTGGGGCTAAATGTAGTGTAGGAAATTGTACTCCTTTCTAAGTGAGTATTTCACACTTGATTTGGATCTATTTTAGTAACCTCCTATTTATGCATTTTTACCCTTTAAAATAAGCCCCTAATTCCCTTCATTATGCATCCCAAGGCCTATTTTAATCATTTTTTGACACCACAACACACAATGAAAAAAATCATTTTAAATAATTCAAAGGCCTCAAAATAAATGAGTCTTGGTAATTTAGGTCAGGATCCATTCACCCAAGTGCAAATGGGTCCCCTTTAGGTTCCAAAACTCAATTTAAAATATGTTTTTAGCAACATTTTAATGTTCAAATTTCAAGTTGGAAAGATCGGCTATCAGGATCTAAAATTCGAGAAATTAGAGAAGCCTATAAAGCTTAGTATTTTCACCATTTCAAACTAGGTTGAAAAGAGATTGAGAAGATATTCACAAGATTAGAACTCAAGAGCAAAGAGAGAACATTCAAGCAAGTAAGGTTGAAGTCTTGCAGCAACATTTCATTTATTTTTGTAGGTCTTCAAGCTCATTTTGCCAAGTTAGATTAAGCATTGTTCATGATTTGTAGGTTGATGTCAATGGTGGATCATGATGGATTCTAGGTTTTGGTACATGTACCTAGCCATTCTCCCTAACCTAATGACTTATTTCCTAAGTGTTCACATCTTCAATCTTCATTTTACTAGCTACCTAAAGCAAGGTATAATGAGATTTTAGATCTATTAGGGTGTTTTGACTTCTCCCTAACCAGGTCTTTGTCATTTTTTATGTTTATTTAGGGATCTTATTCTAACACACTTGAATAAGGTTCCTTTATATTTCAGCTCTTAACACCTTAGGTGCACTTAAGGTTAGGGCTTGCATACACTGTTATTTATCAGATTTCCATCTTTCATCAAGGTTTAATTACCGAATTTGTGGTTTGACCGAGGCAAATCCCTATACAAACAAACCAATTTTTTTAGTTTTTGCTATAGATCTAGAGTCAGGACTGAAGATTTGCAGGTATAGGAGTAGAGTGCAGACAAAGGGCTAAAAAATCAACTTTTAGTTTTCCAGAAAGAGATGCATGGACCCATTCGCCTCTAGGCAAACCTGTCTTGTTGTAGAGCCTGAAAACCACTTTTAGAGTCAGGTGCATACCATCTTAACCTTCTCAAATATGTCAGTTGATGGTTTTTTCTGTTAGTATTATCATAATACTTCATGTTTCAAGTGATAGATCTCATAGGTTTGGTTGTTAATACACTTTCATTCTTCTCCCAAAACTGTTGTCCAATCATTTTTGTCATAAGGAATTTAAGTCAACATAGTGTCCAAACCTAGGGTTGACTCACCTTGAGGGTTGCAAGTCAATTGTATTCATTTGTGGCACTGTCCCTCTTCCTAATGAACATGGAAAAGATAGATTTATGATTATATGGACACCCCCTTTGTATTTTTTGGCATAGCTCCCTCATTTTTAGGTCTCCTATGCATCTCCCCCCTCTTTTCATATGTTTCACTTATGCAAGAATCATTCCCTATTTTGAATCTTTCTTGTTGAAGTGGTTTTCTTTTGGGTTCTTAGGAAAGAATTGGTTTCTTAAAATCGGTAAGGGTTTTCTTACTCTTCAATCCTCTTTTGCAAGACTTGGCTACAAAAGAATCACAAAGTATGTTACTTATTTAATGAGAGCCTTTCTCTATTCATAAAGGGAGTTGTTTTTCCTTCTTTTCCAATTTGTAAGATTTTTATTGATTGTAAACAATTTGTAAATGAAGTTCATTACATTAAAGAACCTATGATAAGCAAATATCGAACCAAATATTCTTTGTTGTTATTGTACCAATCATTATATGGCTAAGAACCAAGGATTTGGTAGAAAAGTATAAAGCACAGTATAGTGCTAATTCTTGAATAAAGATGCCTACCTAGTGTAAAGTTTAGTTATTCTTTGTTATCTTTCACCATCTTCTTGTTGATAGACCTTGTCATTTAAAATGGAATATTTGAACAAGAAAGACCACATCTTTTATCTTGAAAGGTTAAAACCTATAAAATGGAAAACACCCAAATGGGGTATTTGTATATGATTTTTTTATATTATATTATGACCATCTAGGTCAAATTATCCTCTTTTGTAGTCAAAATTCTTGAAGGTATAATTTAGAGAGTAGTTACTCTCATGAGTTTAATGAGCTTCGAACTTGTGTCAATTGCCAAGACCCAAGTAGTTACGTAATGTAACTGAGGAATTCAAAGCCAGTAACAACTATTCAACTCAGTTGAGTTTTGACTAGGGAGTCAATATGTGTAAAGTAAAAGCTTTCATTATGATTAAACTTTGGGTGAATAGTAAGTTCAAGTCAACCCTAGGTTAGATATGGGTCTCCAAGTCGAGTAGAGGTGGGTCAACAAATGACTCCACTCATAAGTAGCGGTTGAACTTAGTTCAAATACTTTGGCCAAAGTGAGTGCAATAGTCTCTACATGCACTTGTTGGTTCACTATGACCCAAATTTTTGTAACTAATCAGAGATGTCATACATAGTTGGAAGGTATCCATAGTTGTATGATGGTATTGATTAAGTAGGGCACAAAACCATAGCTCAGATGATAAAAATAAGAGGTTTCTTGACTATACCTTCGTTGAAGGGAAGGGCTACTTCTAGTTAGGAAGGTGTGTGGGGGACCGTTGGTTCGTGGTTGGACATAAAGCACCTAAGTGATGCTCTCCCTCTTATAGATGACATGTTGATTCTTGGAAGAAAAAAATTATCCAGATATGGGATCTTTGACCTTGTAAATTTAAGCTAATGTTTTTTCTTATTTAATTGAAATCATTTATGTTGAAATGTAAAGGAAAAAGGTTGTTCATTATTTTTAGTTCGAAAAAGTAAGATAAGATGTTATGAAATGTCTTTATAATCAATTATGCAGTTGCATTTTTAGTTATTGAAAGAAAAATTTTATATCTCATTTTACTTATGATGTTAATTTATTACTACTGCATGGTAAATAAAACCAAGTAACTTCTTTATAGAAGGAGGTGGTTGTTACATATGGTATCAGAGCTACCGGGATTAACACATGGACCTATGAGATCATCGCTTGAGCTTAAAATTCTAATATTAACAATGGCTAATGTTTGGGTGCTTTTGTGCCAAAACGGTGAGAACTAAAATGAGTGTGAGGAAATCTATTATTGGCAATGAAAGGTGCCTTAAAGAAAAGAAAGAGCAGGAGGCTCTAGTAAAAACCATCAAGGGAAACAACATTAATAGAGAAGCATGGGTTGGCAATACTGAAAATTTTAATGAAGCTGTAAAATGTGTTAAACAAGAAAAGGAGTTGAAGGAGGAAACCAAGGCTATTGCACACATACCTCCAGCTGATTCAGACAAAGAATCACCTTTTAGGAATATGTTGGTGAATGCAGTATCTCTAATCCTTTAAACAAAATTGAAGGGTTGGGAGAGCACCTACGAATGCATCCCTCGCTCAAGATTATAATAATAAGTTTTAATGAATTTGAGGGATATACCCCTCTTGACCATGACAAATAGTCATTTTATGATAAAATCTTGCAATTAGATAAGGATGTTATGTATCCATCTTTGAGATAATAAAAGAAAGTTTTAAAAATGGGTCAAAATCTCTCTCTTCAACTTGTAATGGAATGTGTCAAAAATTATATGAATTTTTATGAATAAATTTGATGAATGGAATCTAATTAAAAACTTTTAAACTAGAAACTTCAAGTGAAGTCAAAACTCTAAAATGGTTTGAACCAAGAGTAATCAAGAGAGAAGTAAATAAGTGGGGCAGCCTTTTGGGAATTCAGAGGCTAAATTAGATCAAGTGCTCACCATGTTACAAGAGACAAAAGAAAGAATCAGTAATTAGGAAGGTGAAGTGAGGGGTAGACCTGGAAAAGAACCCATATCTAAAGGAAAAACCAAAAACCATCATGTTCACACTACTCAAAGCATGGGGAAACCCACTCAAATTCCAAGTCAGATGATGCGAAAAGAGATCAATTAGCTAAAGAATTATCTAGGGACATGAAGAAAACAACTCCCCCAAATTTTGATTGTACGGTGAGCGGAATTGCCGCAGAGGCATGGGTCACCAAAATGGAAAAGTACTTTGAGATTTGTAATTATTTTGAAGTGACTAAGGCCATTTGGGGCGTATTAATTGGTTGGAGAAGCACCCACATGGTGGATGAATAAGAAAATAGAGTTGGGTTTGAGCTCTTTGAAGCTGACATGGGATGAATTCGTAGCCATCTTTGGGCAGAGGTGGTTACCACTGATGGGTCCAGATATTAGCTCATTTTTTATTGCTTTAATACATACTTTCAAATACTTTTGGATATAGTTTCCATACTTATTATGCAAACTTGGACCTAAAATATAATGATGGAAATATGGTTATAACATAATAGTATTGAATGGTTTATATGTAGATATGCATGAAATGTGGATGAAATTCTATTTTTTAATTATGATAGTCTTGTCTACATGATTTTTGAATTAACCTTTTTGCAGACAAGAAGTAACTGTATCACATAGCAATTGAATGTTGTAACTTGCAACAAAAGGAAGACTGGGACAACAAAACAAGGGAATTCTAGATTAAGCTAAATGTGATGATTACTGATTAAAGACACCTGATGAAGGTTGAATGTACATCATTATAAAAAACTAATAAGCATTGAAGAAGAAGGACTCTTTTATTGATAGGATTTTGAAAAATGTTTGTGTTTACATGTAATTCTATTTTATAGTTTTAGTCCTATTAGGATTCTTCTTTCTTTTCAATTATGGTTTGAACAATTCAGTCTTAACTATATGCTCTGATATTTAGGAGTGGAAGTTAATGATTTTGGTTTGTTGTTGCTTTGAATAAGAATCCCTTGAGCCTGTATATAGTTGATGGTTGAGTCCTTAGATCATTTAGTTGGTTTTTCAGTTTTCTTATTATCAATTATTTTTAGTTTCAAGACATGATAGATATTCATAATGATTGAATACAATCTATGAGAAGATCTTGTGTAATCTTTCATGATATACAATTAATGAAGTCAATTTCACTGGATGCGTAGAATCTATGGATTTGGTTTTAGTTAATGAGAACAACCACTTAAGAAGGCCACTCAAGGTAATTGTTCTTCACTTCATTTTCAAGTTGTTTATTTACATTTAATAGTTATTTCATGTTTGTCATTACTTCATGAACTATTTGCAAGTTAAATTAGAATCTCATACTTTTCTTATTGGTAATGAATGTTCATAAAAATGCATGTAATGGTTAACCAGTAGTACTTTGGAGGTTAAGTTAGATGATTCATTAGTTTTTATCAATTTTGAGTTGATACAGTAATATTTTATTAGTAACAGTTTAGTTACAGTTTCAACAATAGGTACTTGTAGGCATTAGTTCTAGCTTATTCCTCCAATGTCATATAATTTTATGATTTCGAGCAAATAGAATAACTCAAATAGGATAACTTAGGTAGTTTTGTGTCTCTGAAGGCATATACAATGCTACACCATCACAAGTTTACAAACCTTGGGTTGACATTTTAATGTAGTATTTTCAATGTTGAGTGAACCTTTTCATCAGATGAACCTCTGAATTATGTAGAATTTACCAAGTTTACAATATATTAGCTTAGACTCTACATTTTTTCACCATTGTCAAGGATGGTGCTATCTTCATAGACTTTTTTTTACAACTTTCATAGTTTAAATTTTATTTTTAGCACTAGGACTGTTAGACTTAATCTTTTTCTCAACACCAGATATACACTAACATTGTGCAGGACAACTACTATATAAAGGTATATTTCATGTATGCGGAGGTAGAGAGATTTTTTGAGTGGATTCTTGTTGGGAATAGGATGTCATTTAATTGCAATCCTAAATATATTTCATGTATCTCCTAAGTCCTTGAAAAGTGTTCACCAACACTAGGATTAGAAATAGATTAAATTCGAATGAAATGAACATGTAAATTAACATTTGTAATTATTCCTAAATAATAGAAACATGTGGGGACGTCCAAGATGAGTTCCTAAATAATAGGAGCACATGGGGTGCCCACATGGAAGGTAGAACCCACCTTGTTTCAGTTAACTATTTGGAGGATTGATAACACTTTAGTAATGCCTATTTAGGTTTCTATAGATAGGGATTGATATTTACATGAGTGGAGTGGCACTATCAATTCAGTATTAGTGCAATTTAGTTCAATTCAATTAAGTTCAGTTCAGTTCAGTTATGGTTCAGTTATCTTCAGTTGCATGTAGTTATTTTGAGTTGCATGCTAGTTGACTTGAGTTGCATGTTAGTTGAATTGAGTTGCATGAATAAAGGATTCAATTGCATGACATATAATAGGTGGATACTTTCAATTAAGTGGGGATGATCAATCATGCATGATGTTTGCATGAATTGGTGGAGAGATATGTTTCAGTTAACTAATATTAACTTGGACCCACCTTGGGCACCTAAGTTGGCTTCTTTGAGTTAACACCTTTTGCATGAGAAGATATTTGCAAGGCTCAGTCAAGTGGGCCCATTCTTGGGTGCCAACTTTGAGGTGATATTTACAAGATATATTCTTGACCAGAGTTTAGTTTGGGGCACCTAAATTGAGGAGACTTTGGTTTTGACTTCATGTTACAATGTGGAACTCTACTTGCATAATCTAGGCGTGGTTTTTTGTGAGGAGCTTTATGCTCTTGTATTTGATAACTCTTATGAGTTTACATGCTCATTAATTGTCTATTTATTGTAGCAATTACATCAGAGTTTGGAGTAGGTTAGCAGGTTGAGCTTGTGCATATGTGAGGGTTTGAATCATGGCATGGAATGTGTGGATTCATGATTGGTCACATGGAATGTATGGATAGCTTGTGCTGCAGAAAGTGGAAGAGAGTTTATTGCATGTTGTGAAGAAGCATTGTTGAAGAAAAATGAAGCATATCAATCAAGGATTGATACAGTGTTATTATAATATTATTCTAAGATTAAATAATACAAGCACTATTGGTTCTGGTAGAGTTTTTCCCAAAAGGGTTTCTCCACATACATGTTGTGTCACTTCTATCTTCTATCTTCTATCTACAATCTTTTGTCTAGTTCTACAAATGATAAATTTACAGAATAATCATTTACAAAGAATTGATCTAAACAGGTTAATAATGCACAAATAATTGGAACAAAGAACACTTAATTAGATCTACAGTCACATAGTTTTACAAGTTTTAAAATACAATATTACCTTCATTTTCAAAATTTGGTATTAGAGCTAACAATTGGGTAGAGTTTGGGACACCTTTCTCTTAAAAGTTTGAAGGTTTTTTGGTTGTAGTGGGAGCTTGTACTATTGTGATATTATAGATTTGTAAAAGAAGTGTGTTTTATTCTTCTAGTTTAGAGATTATGGTTATGCTTGACCTTTTGGGAGTTGTGTCGTTAACAACAGATTCTATGATTGTGTTGAGGCCATGGATGATCTTCATTTAGGAGATGGTTATCACAATGTCATGGGTAGCTTGGTTACATGTTTCAGTGGGAGTTTTTGACAGTGATGGTTTGATGTTTATCTTGTTTCCATGTATAGCTCGGTATCACGGTTCAGTGGGAGCTTTGGTAGGATATGGTTATCTTTGTGTAATTTTGAAGAGGTTTTAACATCTTGTTTTATGGAGTACCTTTTGAGTCTTCGGTAAAGGTGTTATTTTTATTCCTTTGGAGAGGATGTAGATCTTTTTGGTTTTGAGTAATAATCATTTGCTTGGAGCTTCATGATTATGCAGGTTGAATTTAAAGTTGGCATGGATTGATTGGTGGGTGCTCATGGATACTAAAGAGACTTGGGTTAGGCTAGATATTTCTTATGTTAAGAGATATGTGGTTGAATGGTTACTTGTTATAAAAAAAATTCAACAGTAAAGACCGAGGAACCTACACTTGGAAATGGATGTGAGTCCATCATAGACCCGATGAGAAGGTTATCTTTATTGAAAGCCTATATTGCTTGGTCTTGTATGCACAATACAATCTCTTATATCCTACTCTTGGTCTACTTGGCAGGTAAATGATCTAAGAGGTGTTGCCCACCTAACTATTAGATGAATTATTTATATGTATCTTGACTTATCCTATTAATTAGTCTTGAAAATTGAGTTTTGAGGGATTGTTGAGAAGTAGATGCATAATTTTATGTATTTCTATTGTTCTCCTTGCAATCTTGAACTTGAGTTAGTTCTGAGGATCTGGGTAGGAGAGGTATGAGATATAGTTAGTGGCTTTGGCCATATTCCATTTTTGTTGTGGGAATGTTTAGCTAAGTTTGATCTACTTTTTGTGAGAGGTTTACATCTAAGTTCTACCATGTTTCAGTATAAGTTGAATGGTTGGATGTTGATATCCTTTTCAGTTTGGGAGTGTTGAAGGAGATCTTACTTTAAGCAATTTGGCACATTTTAGTGTGGTATAAGAACATGGTTTGATTTGTAGGTTCTCTCTGTGTGGGAATATTGTCTTCTTCTTGAAGGTTCTTGTGTTAAGAGATGTATTTTGCATATAATTGTATGCTTCTTTGACACTATGATAGAGGAGTTAGCCACATACTCTATGTGAAGTGCTATAGGAGGACTTGTTAATGTTGTGATCTTGTTTTAATATTTGACATTACCTATGCAGTGGGAGTTCCAAAAGGTATATGTGTTATGTATGAGAGGGGAACCTCTCTTGGGCTGGTTACACTTTACTACAGCGAGTTACTTCAGAGTTTTTTTATCGCATGTTTATGTGTGTTATTACCTTGAAGTCTTATTTTGTAGGATGGTGGATATACAAGGAATTTTTTGTAGATTTAGGTTGTTATGTTGATAGCATGAAGTTCTACCTATGATAATTTGGTTACAAAGACTTGGGAAAGGTATTGATTGAGAAAGTTGACACTTTGATCAATGTTGCAGATAAGTTCTCTTGGTATAGGAAGGCCATTAGCTTTGAGTACTATACTTGATTTATAATAATGATTCCTTGTTTATAATAATTGTAATGTATAATGTCAAGTGGGAGAATGTTGGGGATAGGATGCCATTTAATTGCAATCCTAAACATATTTCATGTATCTCCTAAGTCCTTGGAAAGTGTTCACCAACACTAGGATTAGAAAGAGATTAAATTTGAATGAAATGAACATGTAAATTGACATTTGTAATTATTCCTAAATAATAGGAAGATGTGGAGACATCCACAATGAGTTCCTAAATAATAGGAGCACATGGGGCACCCACATGGAAAGTGGAACCCACCTTGTTTCATTTAACTGTTTGGAGGATTGATAAAACTTTAGTAATGCATGTTTAGGTTCCTACAAAAAAGGATTGATATTTACATGAGTGGAGTGGCAGTATTAGTTTGGTATCAGTGCAGTTCAATTCAGTTCAGTTCAGTTTGATTCAATTTAGTTATCTTTAGTTGCATGTAGTTATTTTGAGTTGCATGCTAGTTGACTTGAGTTGAATTCTAGTTGACTTGAGTTGCATGTGGTTATTTTGAGTTGCATGATAGTTGAATTGAGTTGCATGATAGATAACAAGTGGATACTTTCAGTTAAGTGGGGATGATCAATCATGCATGATGTTTGCATGAATTGGTGGAGAGATATGTTTCAGTTAACTAAGATTGAATTAGACTCACCTTGGGCACCCAAGTTGGCATATTTGAGTTAACACCTTTTGCATGAGAAGATATTTGCAAGGCTCAGTTAAGTGGGCCCATTCTTGGGTGCCAACTTTGAGGTGATTTTTGCAAGATATCTTCTTGACCAGAGTTTAGTTAAGTGTTTAGTTTGGGGCACCTAAATTGAGGAGACTTTGGTTTTGACTTCATGTTACAGTGTGAAACTCTACTTGCACAATCTAGGTGTGGTTTTTTGTGAGGAGCTTTATACTCTTGTATTTGATAACTCTTATGAGTTTACATGCTCATTAATTGTCTATTTATTTTAGCAATTGCATAAGAGTTTGGAGTAGGTTGAGCTTACACATACGTGAGGTTTTGAAGCATGGCACGGGATGTGTAGATTCATGCTTGATCACATGGAATGCATGGATAGCTTGTGCTGCAGAAAGTGGAAGAGAGTTTATTGCAGGTTGTGAAGAAGCATTGTTGAAGAAAAAGGAAGCTTACCAATCAAGGATTGATACGGTGTTATTATAATCTCATTCTAAGGTTAAATAATACAAGCACTATTGGTTATGGTGGAGTTTTTTCCCAAAAGGGTTTCTCCATGTATATGTTGTGTCACTTCTATCTTCTGTCTATATTCTTCTACAATCTTCTGTCCAGTTCTACAAATGATAAAATTACAGAATAATCATTTACAAAGAATTTATCTAAATAGATTAATCATGCATAAATAATTGGAACACAAAACACTTAATTAGATCTATAGTCACATATTTTTACAATTTTTAAGCTACAATATTACCTTCATTTTCAACAATTCCTTCCCTCTTCATGCTAAGAAGCCATATAAAAAATTGGTGAACCTAGTACTCAAAGCGAGGGTAATACTAAAGAAGAAATTTCCCTATCACCAACATCTACTACACTTATAGAGGGAACATACTGCACCATGGGGGATGTAATGGATGATGATCCTAAATGTGCAACATTTGAGTTTCCAATCACTAACTAGGAAAGGGCTACAGTGTTGAAGAATATCCCTCCTTCAACCTTACTAGTCTTTTATGAGTTACTAAATGAAGACCCAGATACATTTTTGTTCGAATTTGATGTCCTATGCAGAAGTTATGACTATAATTTTGATGCTCATAGGCTCAAAATATTCCATGTTACTTTAAAAGATGCATCCCTAAGATGGTTCATGGGATTAGGTAGGGGTCTTGTTCCTAATTGGGACAACATGAAGTTATTTTTCTTGGAGAAGTACCAAGACTATTGTAGGGGGGTTGATAGGATAAAAGATGACATTTTCAAGATATCATAGAAGGAGGATGAACCATTAGAAGGTTATGTGGAGATATTTTTGTTTTCTTTGAATAAAAACTCATAAAACAAGTTGTTTGAAGAGTCCCTCAAGTTAGTATTTTTGAGGGGAGTCAATGATTACTGTATGGATGCCCTGAACCTCATTGGACAAGGAGATATCTCTCATATACCATTTCAATACATCTATAAGGTATGTAGGAATTATTCCAAGACCTTCACTAAAAGTCCAAGAGGAGATATGACATCCATTATTGGGAAATCATCTACAAGGCTTTCAAAAATAGAGTTAAGCAACATGTTGTCCAACATGAAGGAGGACATTATCAACCATTTAACAACTCATTTGTGTACTCTCCACATCAAGAAGAAGTAGGAGGAAGCTAAAGCCATGCTCACTGAATACTGTACAAGTTGTAGGCAAATAAAAGTAAATTGTAAATACAAGAGAGTGGTTAGTATCTAGCAAGATAAAGTTGAGAAACTTCATTTTCAACCAATTGAAGGAGATGATGAACAAATATTTTATATAGCACAAAGGAGGCCATGGAAGCAAAGATAAGGTATGCCATAGGACCCCTTAACTTTATTTAATTATTTCTTATTAGGAATCAAAAAAAATCTTCTTAGAACTCTCAACCCTGGCCAACAAATCAAAATCAATGGAAAAACCCTCAACAATGGCCACAACCCCAACAAAATTGGAACCAGTAGCAATAAAATCCTTGGCCACAACAAAATTTATAGGGTTCCAATTATAACCCCCAATGGCCAACACAGTAGAATAAGTGGTAGCCTCAATGGAAAAAAGGCCAATAGTGGCAACATCAAAACATGAACTATCAATAGCCCATGCTTCCTCCTCCACCACAACAATAAGCTATCATGCCTCCATCAAATCCTACATCCTAGCCACCCAAGCAACCACAAATACCTACCCAACCTGCGCCTAACCTTAACAACAAGCCTATTCAACACGCCTATACTAATGAAGCTATGCAATACCCCACTTATGGGGTAGAGGTGAGTGATATCCGCCTCAAATCAGAAAAAAAATAACTTGTTGGGAATTCATCCCCTCAAATTAAAAAGATGGAGGGTGAGGAAATTGCATTTGAAGCTTCAAACAAAACACCTTTAGAACTCGAGTCAAATCAAGTACACCAATGATCCGTATAGCAGAAGGGAACTATGACAAACGTTGCTTAAGTGATTATGAACAAAGGAATAAAGACATCAACAATGAAGTAGCAGGAACATTAATCAGAAGGAATTCAAAACATAGAATCAAGAGAGAGACAAGAAGACACCAATTTGATTACGGAGTTCGCCACAACGTGACTACGTCTCCGGGTCGAGCTCAATCGAGTGACCAATGTATTGAAATGTTCTGAAACGCAGTACAATCTCCACGAGCCTCTTGTAACACTGCTTTACAATATCTTGTAGCCTTTCCACAAAGTCATATAAAAAGTCTCTCACTCACACCCCTCTCAAAAGCTCTCAAGGCTAGGGATGACTAGCAAAGAGGAAGAAAACTAACTTTGCCTAATAGGATCTACTACAAGACTTAGAACAACAATACATCACAACTCAAATATTCTCCTAATTCCCTCTAAAAATTCTCTCACAAAAGCCTCTCAAAGACCAAGAGAAAGGGATACAATGGAGAATGATCAACTAATGGATCAACTTAGGAAGTGATGATCAACTAATGGATCATCCACTAATGGCTGATCCCCACTAATGGCTCCTTCAAAACACTCCAAGACTCCTCCCTTTTATACTTGAAGTTTACCCGATATGGGGAATAACCATAAAGTTATAAAATCCTCCATATTTACATATAAATCAAAATAAACAACCCCTTAATCTTTCAAATTAATTTAGAGCCCTTCGTTCAATTTATTTTGGGCTTTTAGTTTGAGGGGTTTGTTTTGATTTAAAACCAATAACCATTAGTTGGTTATTTTGCTTTAGGCATTCGGGCCTAACAACTGACAAAAGAAAACCGAGCCCCTCAAATATATGAAAGAGTTTCGTGGCTCAACGGTAACAAAACCTTTTGGGAGCCCGGCGGTTCCGGGTTCAACTCCCGGCCGTCGGTTCTTTTAAAACCGTTTTAAAACAAAATTTATAACAAAACAAACCGCCACCTATTTCTGGTAAATGCATCCGCCGACGGTGCAACGGTTGAACCGTTCGCTACTTCCGGGGAGATCATGGGGTCGAGCCCCAACCGAGCTACAAAACATTTTGTTCAAATCCAACGCCGACGTCACAGCCACGTGTCAAGCTCTCAGGAGGCCACGTGTCCGGAAACTACTCGCCGATGATACCACGTCAGCATCCATGTCAGCTGCCACGTCATAAGAAAGACAAGTGTCATCGCCCAATTCCCCGACTTTGATGATGTCATCAGCCAGGTCACCACACCACGTCAGATGTACGGACTGTATGGACTGCCATGTGTCAAGACCCCATCGGTCCACGTCATCATCCGTATGATGCCCTATCTGCCAAGTCAGCAGGATGACGTCATGCTGACGTCAGCAACCATACCACTTGTGCCTCGGTCAACCGAAAACTTTGACTGGCTCTAACTCCCACGTACATGCTCCATTTTCGATGAAACGAACGCCGTTGGAATCGTGACGATGAGACCTTCGCGATGATGTCAACTTCGACCAATTTGGTGATGATGAATTTTCCACTTTTTTTCTCGTCCCTGATAGCTGAGTTGACCAACCTTTGACCGAACTTTGACTGCGCGTAACTTGAGCAAACGGACTCCTTTTTCGCCCGTTCAAGTTGCGTCGGATTCAGAATTCTGTGCTCTACACAATGGCGCTATTTTTTGAGAGAAACTGGAACACTTCAATTTCAGGTCCTAAAGATCCACCTGGATCAACCAAACTATCACAAGTCCAAAGACTCCTTTTCTTGAATGCTTAGCTATTGAAAAGCATCATATATAAGCTAAGACAAACCTCTTGGGTCAATTAAAATATGTGAGCATCAAGATTCCACTCATCCAAGCTATCAAAGACATCTCTATTTAATACTAAAACTGTAAGAGACCTATTTCTTAAGAAACCAGGAAGGAAAAGGAAGGATCCTTAGACAGTCCATGTCCTTGGAAACCTTGCAGATATCATGTTAGGGAACATAACTATCCCTAAGTATATAGACCCTGGTAGTCCAGTAGTGGACATCAAGATTAATGGGACCCTTATTAAGAATACTTTGATAGACTTGGGGGAAACAATCAATTTTATGACAAAATAAACAATGCAATCACTTCAATTATCCAACCTTAGACCTACACAAACTATTCTACAACTAGCTGATAGGTCAATAGTTAAGCGTGAAGTAATCATTGAAGACTTAGTTATTGCATTGGATTCTTGGGAACATCCTATAGATTTTATAGTTCTTTAGCCAAAGGTTAATCTTGTAGGCTACCCACTCGTCCTAGGTAGACCCTAGTTAGCTATAGTCAATGCATTCTTAGGTTGTAGGTCTGGTAAAATGATAATATCCAATGGGATAGTAACCAAGAAATTGGTTCTCTATCCTCCAGCACAACCTTATGCTGACCTTGAGCAAACTATTTGGCCTACTTTAGATGAGGAAGACAATTATTATCTACAGACTTTAATGACCATAGAACACAACCCTTTATTGGATGATCAAGATAAATATGAGCTCATTGCTCATATAATCCAAAATGATTGTGGTAGGAGCTTGCAACAATTGGATTGTCTCACATGCCTACAAGATCCCTTGCAAAGTATTGTACCCACCAATTCCTCTGAAGAAGTGTCTCGGATCTTTCATTCCTTACTATCACAACAATGTGTACCAATCATTCCAAGCCTTGCACTCTCATATATGCAAGAATCATCCAAAGAATTAGAAGTCATGCCAAGAAAAATGTTGAATATAAACAATGCCTTGACCAAAGAACAACATAATTCCTTGCACACTATGTTGTAGGCACACTCAACATAATATGCATGGGATTACCATGATATGAAAGGCATAGATCTTGACTTATGTATGCACGTGATTTATATCAGTGATGGTTATAGACCCATTAGGAAACCTCAAAGATGTATGAACCTTGCTTTGAGAGACATAGTGAAAGTTGAACTTCAAAAAATACTTGATGCAGGATTTATCTATCCTATATCTGACAGTGAATGGGTCTCAACTTTGGTATTTGTTCCTAAGAAAGGTGGAAAATAAAGATTTTGTGTAGATTACAGGGAACTGAATACAACCACTAGGAAATACCACTTTCCATTGCCCTTCATAGATCAAGTGTTTGATTCTCTAGCTAGGAAGAATTAATTTTAATTCGTAGATGGTTTCAGTGGCTAAAATCAAATAAAAATTGCTCCAGAATATTAGGAGAAACCCACATTCACTTATCCATGGGGTAATTATGCCTACTATGTTCTACCCTTTGGCTTGTGCAATGCTCCAACTACCTTTTAAAGGGCAGTGCTCAGCATCATTTTTTTTATTATGCCCATGACTGTATGAAGATATATATTTCACTACATATGGTGAGACTTAAGAGGAATCCCTCAACAATCTAGAAAATGTATTGAAAAGATGTAAAGAACACAACCTGTCACTCAGCAATGAAAAGTGCTTTATGATTATGACACAAGGCATAGAATTAGGGAACTTCATATCTTGTGCATGGATTCAGGTTGATCCACAAAAAATAGAAATTATATCTACATTACCTATTCCATAAAAGCAAAGAGATATCAAAAGTTTCCTTGGTCATGCAGGTTACTACAAGCGGTCTATCAAAGATTTCAGTAAGATTGTTGCACCATTATTTGTTTTGCTAAGTAAGGACATTGAATTTGAATGGAAATCAGAGTGCCAACATCCTTTGAAGATTTGAAGAAAGCCTTGACTCAAGCACCTATTTTGAGGGGACCAAATTGGACCTTACCTTTTCATATTACACACAAATGCTTCAGATTTTGCTATTGGAGCAGTTTTGGGTCAAAAAGAAGGTAACAAAGAGTACATAATTTACTACATCAACAAGAATATTCAAGGAGCATAATTGAATTATATTGTTACATAAAAGGAGATGCTTGCAGTAGTGAATGCCATCAATAAATTCAAGCATTACATTACTGTTTATTCAAAAAAATTCCATACAAACCATACAACCATTAGATACTTGATGAACAAACCCATAGTGGGAGGTAGATTGGTAAGATGGGTGCTCCTTCTACAAGAATTTGACATTACTATAGTGGTCAAACCTGGTAAAGATAATGTAGTGGAAGATTTTTTGTCAAGGTTGCCAACACAATCAACTAAAGGGGTGGTGGATGATTCATTTATGGATGAACACTTATTTTCTCTCAATGTAAATATCCCATGGTATGTTAATATTTCCAATTATCTAGTAACAGGTCAGATTCCACCACACTTTTTTCCAAAGGAAAAGAGGTAGTTGGTACACAAATATTTTCCATACTCTTGGGTATTAGATTATTTGTTTTACACAGGCCTTGACAACGTTATGAGAAGGTGCATGAGGGAAGATGAAATATTTGATATCATGAAGGCTTGCCATGATGAGCCATGCGGAGGTCATTTTGCAACAAAAAGAATATCCTTTAAGATCCTCACAACTGGCTATTATTGGCCCACTTTGCACAAAGATGCTAAATACACTAGGAGCTATGATAGGTTCCAAAGGATGGGAAGACCAACAAAGAGTGTTGAAATGCCATTGCAGCCTCAGTTAACACTAGCTCCTTTTGACAAATGGGATCTAGACTTTATTGGACCAATCTCACCTACTTCCAACAACAAGGAATATATTCTTGGTTGCATTGATTACTTGACTAAGTGGGTAAAAGTAAAGGCATTGCAATTTTCCAGAGATAGAAATGTGGCTAAATTATTGTATGAGGATATATTTGGTAGGTATGGAGTACCTAGGAAATAATGATTGATCAAGGACCACAGTTTACTTTTGACCTCATTACCAAACTAGAAGAATACCAAATTAGAAACTAGAAGTCAACACCTTACCACCCTCAGGCTAATGGTCAAGTAGAAGTCACTAATAGGGAAATTGAAAGTATTCTCACTAAGATAGTGCAACTACATAGGAAAGATTGGGTTGCAAGGTTACCATAAGCAATATGGGAATATAGAACAACCTAGAAAACTACCACACATTTTACACCCTATGAGTTAGTATATGGTAAGACAATAGTCCTAATTGAGTTTGAATACAAAACATTAAGAACAATAGTGGAGTTGGAAATAGACTTAAAAAAAGCTCGAAAGGAGAGGCTGCACACATTAAATAGATTGGATGAGATTAGAATGGAAGAAATTCATCACATTGAAGGTAGTATAACAATAAAGGATGAAATGGCATGATCAATACATTAAAATAAAAGAGTTCAATGTTAGAGACTGGGCACTACCATTTGATTCAAGGTACAAAGACTTCAAAGGGAAGCTCCAATCTAGGTGGCTAGGTCCCTATGAAATCGGTCAACTTTATCCTAATGGAGTAGTCAAGCTGCATACCATAGATGCAGTCAATTTTTTTCTTCTTCTAAACAACCATAAATTGAAGCTATATAAGAATCCATTATAGAAAGACATGATTTCATATTCTCTTTGTTTCAACAATATGGTGTTCACAGTGAACCAAATACAAATTTTGATATATAGAGTGATATTTTAGCAACATAAGATATATCAAACACTTCAAGTTACTTAGTGATTGAGCTACACAACTCAATCACTAAGATCACCTGAGATTAATTTCTCATTTTATCTCACAAGCACACACTGCACGTTATAATGATGTTCAAAATTTTCTCCAAAGGGACCTATTTTAAAAACATTCATAGAGGGTCCTAATGCCGTAGGGACCTATAGTTTAATAGTTGTCAGTATGTAGAACGGATCTTGACACTACAAGTACCCATAGCGTCATATGACAACAAAAAAGAAAAAAATCAAATTACTTGGAACCAAATTGACTACAAGTTCATACACATTCATTTCAAAATACTTGCATGTAATATCCATCTATTCACAATAAGTACCTGCAACATGATTCTATTACTACCAATTCACATTTCAAATATTTGAGTTGTCACATCACCAACTCATATCCGTAATACATGTCCCATCCATTGCACCCACCACCTCATAATAACATAGCTTGTAGTTATTTTTTGTCACATTGAATAAAAAATCAGATACATTCTATTTAGTTTACATGTGTGGTGCATAGTTATCTCTTCCGACTGGTACTTAAGGTATGCTATCATGATTAATATAGTATTATTTAAACTTTCATTATGTATTTCGTATTAATTCATGCATGTGAACTATTCATATCATTAATTTCTATTAATTCATTGTTTAACCACCTCCCAATCACAAACGTGAAGTGAGGCCACTTCAAAAATTAAGTTGGGGGGAGGGTACAATTCAGTCAATCTTTTCAAAATCTACCACCTAAATCAAATTTAATAGATAAAAATGACATGAAAAACCCTCGTAATAATTATCTCATTTTTATTGCCATTTCGAATTGCCAGATTTCTAAACCTTGAGAACTTGAGCTTAGTCCAAACCATAGTTAAACTTAGAACTTGATCATGAGCTCAAATTAAGTCAATACCAAGAAGGGAAAGTTGCAATATGATATGGTAGGAAAAGTATACGAGGAAACAATATGAAGGTGAAGATTTTTGAAGGTGGTAAAGTAGATTGAGATGAATTGAACGTATTGAGCATAGAAAGTAAGCCAAAATAGGAGGCGATATCATTAGAAGGGAGCTGGCAACTCATAAGCAAATTCTAGAGGATGAAATGGTTCTACCCATTTTTACCAAGGTTGGTTGGCTTGATTATTTCCTGAAATTAATAGAATTCAGTGATGATATGACAAGAAGGTTTGCATCTATATTTGAATATGATGAATCTGTGGTGAAGGGACTGTTAGTGAATGCATCCAAGACTACCATTGCACAAGTCATTGGGTTACCTAGAATAGGGGCAGAGTTTCCAGCACATGCAGATGCAATTGTAGCTAGAGAGGAATTATGTGAATGAGGAGAGGAGTTAGACTCATCTTTACAAGGTACAAAGAGACTCTCTCTTCCCTGGTTATGGGCGAATTTTGCTTCCTACATTTTTAGATATATCGCCCGTGATAGTAGGAAAAACCTCTTATATATAGTTCATTTCAAATTACTTAGCCACCTTTGGCATAATAAGCTAGTGAATATTCAAAAATTTCTTTATAATTTGTTGAAATGGATGGCGTCAAAATACAAAAGAAAACAAAGTGACATTTATCTATCTCATCACTATTTAATTGCTTTACTGATAAAAATAAGTTTGAGGATTCGGTACCCACAAGTGAATTGGGAAGATTTTAAGGTGTACAGATATTAATAGTTTGTTGGATGCACTTGTGGCACTCAAGAATGTAGAACCTCAAGATGAAATTGTAAGAGAAAGTCCTCATGTCTCCCCTATGGATTCACCTACCCATAGCCAAGGTGAGAATGAGGAACCTAATGATCCAGAGTCTAGGTCACTTGTAATTGAGGAAATTCCATCTTCTTCTAAATCACAAAGATCCAAGAGTAGGAAATGTAGTGCATCTACATCCTCCACACCTTCCAAAACGAAGGAGAAGAAGGATACTCCAAAGAAGAAGGGAGATGTTCAAACTAAGAAGGGTGTTAGAAAGAAGAAAAAGAAGAGTACTAGGAAAGAAACCCCTACACCTAGACAATCAGGTAGATTAAGGAGACAATATTCCATGAGGGGGAATATGGAGGAACCAAAAGAAGAAAAGAGCAAAGAACAAGAAGAAGAAGATGTCATGATAGTAGAAACAAACTCTGAAGTAAAGGGGGATGCCATTGGTAGTGTAAATATACTTGTGAAAAGGATAAGATACATGTCAAATACCTCTAATTAAAAACAAAATGATGTGTTTGCTACTAAGAACCGCATAAAGAAACCCTAAACAGTCCCATCCATGGAGACTATGAAGAGGGAGGTAATGAACAATTCATGGATACAGTGGAGATGTACATAGAAGAAAGAGATGTAAGGAAAGAGCTCAAAGAAGCCTTAAATAGGATCAAACACTTGGAGGAGTTAGTACAAAGCTATGGACAAAAGGACAAGGAGAGAGAAGCAAAAATACAAGAAATGGAGGAGAAATTGCAAATGTATGGCCACAATGCTAAGCTTAATTTATTGGCATAGTTGGGCATAACTAAGATTGGGGATGGAGAACTGGTTGTACCAGATTAGAAACCTCCTTCCATCAGAACTCCAAATTACCATACCACCTTGTCACTTGGACATCAGCTCTGGAGAGTGATTGATGAGTTTTCATAGGAAAAGGCAAAATGGAAGAAGGAAAAAGAAATTTCGATTGAAGATCATGCAAAGGAACTTGAAAAGAAAGAGATGGAACTAAGAAAATTATAAGTTAGGTTGGAGGAAGTAGCAAACAAAGCTACATAGATAATCAAATGTAGACCTCCACCAAGGACGTATGCATCGTTTCTACATGAAAAATTTCTATGTTTTCAGTTTAACAAGTTAATTAGTAAACAACTTGTTGGTATGCGTAGAATTGAGTTTCTTAATACTTTTGCTAAATCTACACTTGAGGAGCAAGATCGGTTGTGTGAATATTATTTACACAATTATGTTGTTCTGGATGAAATAGAGTGGAACCCTCTAATGTTTTTAGGGGATCTTCAGATAAGGGCACTTGAATCCTATTATAAAAATGAACTACTCAAGGGTGAAATAATGGAAGAGTATGAGGAGAAGGAGAAATCAATTGCTCTCCCCATAAGGAAAGAAGATAAAAAGCCTGATGTAGTCATTGATGAATGTTGAATCTCATTGATCATAAGGGTGTAGGCAACAAAATCATGAAATTAAGGAAAGAAGATTATGAAAAAATTCAGAGGTTAATTGTGGGTTTGGGATAGTAGTGCTACAAACATGTGCAAAACAAATGGAATAGTTAGACCCCTAAATTATAGAAAAAGGAACCTCATTCAATGTATAATTTCACTGCCATGCTTCAAAGGGTACATAGGCATATAGCAACTAGTGTTAACAAAGGGATTAATTGGGTACCACTCACCTTTCACCCACCTATCCTACTCTATCGAGTACCATATTGGACTAGGGAGAAAGCTGAGGAATGTGAAAGAGTTGGGAATATCATAAAGAATAAACTTGCAACATATATAGGTTTTTATTTGAAATAGATTCAAGGAGTTGATGTTGTTATGGACTTGAGGCGGATTACCTTGTAGTACAATCAATATCCCTAGTGTTTTGCTTGGGGACAAGCAAAAGGATAGTTGGGGAAATGATGGGTCGAGATATTAGCTCATTTTCTGTTACTTTCATACATACTTTCAAACACTATTGGATACAATTTCCAAACAATACTTCATATTATACTATCTTTTCATACCTATTATGTAGACTTGGACCTAAAATATAATGATGGAAATATGGTTATGACATAATAGTATTTCATGGTTTATATGTAGATATGCATGAAATGTGGATGAAATTATATGTTTTAATTATGATAGTTAGTCTTGTGTACATTCTTTATGAATTAACCTTTTTGCGGTCAAGGAGTAATTGTAGCACATAGCAATTGAATGTTGTAACCCACAACGAAAGGAAGACTGGGACAACAAAACAAGGGAGTTACAGATTAAGCTAAATGTGATAATTATTGATTAAAGACACTCAATGGAGGTTAAACATGCATCATTATAACAAGTTAATAAGCACTGAAGAAGGACTCCTTTACTGATAGAATTTTGACAAATGTTTGTGTGTTTATATGAAAATCTATTTTACAATGTTTTAGTCCTATTAGGATTCTTCTTTCTTTTTAGTTATGGTTTGAACAATTCAGTCTTAACTATATGCTCTGATATTTAGGAGTGGAAGTTAATGATTGTGGTTAGTTGTTGCTTTGAATAAGACTCCCTCAAGCTTGTACAAAGTTGATGGTTGAGTCCTTAGATTAGTTAGTTGGTTTTTCAGTTTTCTTATTATTAGTTATTTTTAGTTTCAAGACATGATAGATATTCAAAATGATTGAATATAATATGTGAGAAGATCTTATGTAATATTTCATGATATGCAATTAATGAATTCAATCTCACTGGATGAATATAATCGGTTAGTTATATTTGGTTTCAATTAAGTGAGAACAACCACTTGAGCAGGCCACTCAACCTAACTATTTTTCACTTCACTTTCTAGTTATTATTTTTGTTCAATAGTTGTTTCTTGTTTATCATTACTTCATGAACTATTTGCAAGTTAAATTAGAATCTCATACTTTTCTTATTGGTAATGAATGTTTATAAACATACATGTAATGGTTAACCAGTAGTAATCTAGAGGTTAAACTAGACGAGTCATTAGTTTTTATTAGTTTTGAGTTGATATAGTAATATTTTATTAGCAATAGTTTCAGATATAGGTACCTATAGCCATTAGTTTTGGATTATTCCTCCACTATTATGCAATTTTGTGATTTCTAGAAAATAAAATAACTTGAATAGGATAGCTTAAGTAGTTTTGAGTCTTTGAAGGCATATACAATGTTGCACTATCACAAGTTTACAAACCTTAGGTTGACATTTAATGTAGTCTTTTGCAATGTTGAGTGGACTATTTAGTCAGTTGAACCTCTCAATTGTGTATATTTTACCAAGTTTAAAATAAATTAGTTTAGACTGTACAACCACAAATTTACTTCGATAAGGAGCTCATGGATTTTTAAAATCCAAGACAAGGAGATTCCTTTGTGAATGAATATCGAGAGAAGTTCGCGCACCTTTTGATATATGTCCCTCAATACCAAAAATATGAGAGGTTTAGAATCAAAAATTTCATTAGGGTTTAAATACACAAACTGGTGGATAAGTCGGTGTACATAGTCTTGCCACAATGACCAAGTGTATGAGAAGGTCATTAAACAAGAACAAAGGCTTAGATCCATGTCTATATACAAAGAAAGAAATTGCAAGAAGTATAACTAGCCCTAATCTTCTCAACCTTTCAGGAGAAGGAGCGTGTAACGCTCCACCACGCAACCCTAGAGGAAGTTGCATTAACTACTTAAATAGAATAGTTTTTTTTTTTAAGTATAATTAATAAGCACGTTCGCTAGCTAATGCCAACAACCTCTAAGGTTACGAGACAAAGGTTAAATAGAACCCAAACAAAAAACATGATTTAAACCATGTCATTTAATTGATTAATAAATTAAGCACATACATTCCAATGAAATGATTTACATCAAAGCATAAAGATAACTTTCCATTGCATTAATCCATCATTAAATATTCATTTACAAAAGATTACAACACTCATTCCCTGAATGAGCAAGTCCAATAACATAATGAGATTACAATTACAACATTCCACCTCAATAACAAGAGGGGAAAATAATACAAGATCGACTGAAATGAAATAAACCAAGCACTAAAACTGAAACCAACAAGCTCTCCAACTGGAAGTCTCATCCACACAAACAAGAAGAAGGAACCCAATGGATTTAGGTGCACGCCACCCATCCAAGTGGAACCCAAAGGCCCACCCCCTGTGCTAGGAGATAGTAACTAGGAATCCTAGTCAAGACCATCTACCTCTAGACACAGGCTAACATAACTGAATCAAACTGAAACAACCAAACACATGAACCTCACAAGAACATCCCAAAGTACAACTCAGGAAAAACATAAGTACAACTCAAATACCATGCAAGTACAACATAAATACAACACTACATGATCACATTGCTTCCACGAATAAAGCAGAACAAGCATGTTACAAGAACCATACCACATAATCAAACACCAATCATGGTCACAACAGGTATGTTATAGAAACCATACCCACAATAAACCAGTACCAACTTTGGTCACACAAAGTGCCATCAACATCACTTCATGAGTTACCCACTGCGGATCGTCAAGATGGTGGCCTCAACCGATCCTTGGCCCTCATACATACTAATACGAAATCAAAACCCAACTGTTGTCCTAGACAAAGTGTCATCGCACAGTTCGTCATGAGTTACCCACTGCGAATCGTCATGATGGTGGCCACAAACCGATCCTCGGCCCTCACACTTACTAATGCGGAGCCAAATACCTTTCGTACAGACAAGATAAATGACCTTACCATTACCGACCTTCCCACCCATCCCAAGCCTAACCGAGCACTTGGATCTATGAGTGAGGGATCATTATCTTTTTAGTGTGAAGTACTACCCAAACTCTAAGTATATTAATTTAGTTATCACTTAATTATACCACTTCTGAAGGTTACCCAATCTTACCTCTTTCGGGTTCTGGCCCCAAACGAAAGCCACTCTTCTACTTGAAAACACACATATAACACCCAAACATCAAGGGTACAAAGTGCAACAACCAAGGTATTACAACCACTCCTTTCTCAGGAGGCAACTTAAGTTCAAAACCCTCTCCAAACACTGGAGGTAACAAGGTAACAAAACAGCTCTTGACCGCTCCTGACAAGGAGACACACATAACAAAGTCCACTCCTTTCTCAGGAGGTGACAGAGATAAAACACTCCAAACACAGGAGGCACTAATCACATAATAAGGTCACTCCAGACAAGGAGACACGAATCCCATAATCCGCTCCTAAACCAAGGAGATACCAAACATCCCCGTTCGAAGAAACCGGGTACTAACATAGACACAACCCTCATACACTACCCAAGGGATACAAACCAGGTTGACGGCATGACACGACAACCCACGTATTAAAAGACCTCATCTGGAAGACTTGTTGAACGGTATGACTCACATTTCCCAAATGGTGACAAGAATAGATAAAAGTCAAAACGAGAATTAAACCTGCTTTGGATATTCTAAATCCATGTCCTCATGCTAACATTCAAGAATTTATTGCATTAATAAATCTGAATTAAATACTTCTCTTTCAGACGAGTGATAATATTCAAATCAAAAGCTTAATTATACTAATTGTTTCAAAGATAACAAGTGATCATTTATCCTTCTACGTTTCAAGATGTAGCGTCTAGAAATTACAATAAGTTTACTACAAAATAAATAATTAAATAAATACAATGCTGCACACATTTCATTAAATATCAATGTTTGACCTTACAATTAAACCTTTAAATTTTCCACTGCTAACCCACTAAATTTCATAAAATAAATTCTCACTTTAACATATAGCACAACCCATTGATTTAAATCAATATTTATCGTCCCCAAAATGGATTATCTAACAGGTAAACAAATTACCCAACCCTTCCAAATGCAAATATATCAAATAATTTGCATATTTAATTACTTAATACACAACTATTTATTCGATTACATAACAACCCTTTAATATATATTATATTAATATCATAACATTATAAATATTAACATATATTTTAATATATCAATACTATAATGTTATAAAAATAATAATATATATCATATTATATTAATATTATAATATTATAAATCATAATAATAAATATTAATATCTAATATTATAATATATAATAATAATATTACTATAATATAAAATTAAAAAAAAAAGTCAAAGGAAAAGAAGGGGCCCACGTACCTCCCTGGCCGTGTGCGCCCAAACCATATGGGTGGCTGTGTTCACATACAGCCGACCCCCATTAATGGGGGCGACTGTGTGTAAACACAGTCGTCCGCAGGGTGGCGACCTGTGCAAGGAAGGGGGAGTGGAGAGGGACGCGCTAGGTGCGGCTCCCTCCGCTCGCCTCCCATGGGGCGCAGCGGGGGTAGAGCCCCCAGCGGCCTCCCATTATTTTTTATTTAATTTTTTTTTTTTAACCCACAACAAAATAATTGACTGCTTTTTTATAAAAACGATTTTCTTAAAAAGAATTGATTTCTTTGATAATACCCTTTTTTTTAATCCAACAAGAATATATATATGTATATATATGCATATATATACATGTATATATATATATACATATACATATATATACATGTATATATGTATATATATATATATATACATGTATATGTATATATATACATGTATATATATATATATACATGTATACATGTATATATATACATGTATACATGTATATATATACATGTACATGTATATATATATATACATGTATACATATATATATATATATATACATGTATATATATATATATGTACATGTATATATATATACATGTACATCTATATATATATACATGTACATGTATATATATATACATGTACATGTATATATATATACATGCATATATATATACATGTACATGTACATGTATATATATATACATATATATATACATGTACATGTATATATATATATACATGTACATGTATATATATATACATGTACATGTATATATATATACATGTACATGTATATATATATACATGTACATGTATATATATATATATAAATATATATATATACATGTATATATATATATATATGCATTTTTGGCTTAAAAAACAAAATAAATTGAGAAAACCAGAATAATATAATTTTGAGAACAATGATTTACATTCAAAAACATCATTTTCTTGGAAGCAATTTAAAGTTTAAAAGAGTCTTCTTGCAAATTTGAAGAACACAATTTCAACCTTGCCTTATTTGAATTCAAACAGTAAAATTTAAAACTCTTTCCATAAGGTTTTAACCACTAATATTTAAATTTCAAAACAAGCATTTAAAAGACTTGAACCTGGTTTTTCTCTGAGTTTGAGGAGGTCCAGATGATGCTAAGCTTCCCACCTTGCTTCCAAATCCAACCCCACAAATTTTCACAATCCCAATCCAAAACCCACAAAAATGAAGAATTCTTCCACTCACTAATTCAATCGTTTTTTAAAAACTCCCAGATCCAAAAATTGAAGCAAAATTTCCAAACATAAGGATTTTGCCCTAAAATCCTTCAACCACCATCATAAATTTCAAAAAACAGAAATTGCCAAAATATCTCATTTTTTAAATTTTGAATGCAATTTTCAAATTTGACTTCCTAAAACATTTTCTTTTAATTATTTTGAATTTTCAAATTTCCAATTGACTTTTTATGCATTTTCTTTATTTTCAAATTTAACAATTTTAACAATAACTTCAACAAAATCAATTAACTTCTTTCAACCAAATAAATTTAATCAATTAATAATAAAATAAATTATATTTCAACATAATTCCAGAACACAATAATCCACCACTTAAATACATTAAGCTATTTAAACCACCCAATTCAATTTGCAATTAAATAACGAAGAGGGGAAAACGATAATCAAAACAACACAACCTGACAAAAAACTAACGACATACAAGGACTAGGGTGACGACCTGACACGGAAACCTAACTACTATCTCCCAATCGAGTACCGTTGGGTATTGAACACGCTCCAACCTGTGAAACTAGGTGGAGTCGATGTCCTGTACCTGTTAACTTGCAAATTAAGTAAATAACAACATATAGTATAAACAACATAAAATACACACCGTGAAGAGGAAATCACGAAATCGTAGGGCACTCGCAAGCGAGTGATACGATACCGTCCCCTTCACCAATACACTGCAAATAACTGAAAATTCTAACATGCTAGTATAATCCAAAGCATAATCATCATTAATTCAAACACCCGTAATGTTAATCCAAAACATGCTGTAAGATAACATCATATTAAAATACCATCACATCAAAAGATTACAATAACGTCACTTTACAAATAGTGATAAAATAACAATCGGGTACCATAGTCAAGGTACAAACAAAAAGTACAACTCAACAGGGCAGAGCACTGCTCAACTAGAAGGCAAAATAGAGGGGTATTACAGAGCGACAAGCATTAATTTCCATAAGAAAGGTGATAAGGGCTCTTGCAAGAACTAGAATGATTCTAGAGGGGATAAAATGAATGGCAATAACAATAATGGAAAGAGAAATGGGGATAATACAAGAAAACATTTAGAAAGGCAAGGTCCTCAAGGAGGATGTTTTTCTTGTGGTGACGACCACTATGCAAATCATGAATTCCCTAGCAAAGCACTAGGCCCTCAACCATGAGGAAATCCTTATCAACGCAACAAGCTACCTTTCAGTAGAGGATTGATGCAAGTTTGGACAACCATTAGGAAAAATACTAGATCACGACCATTAAAACTCTAGGTATTTTGTGTGGAGTACCTATTACATTTTGAATTGATACTAGTGCTACAAGGTGTTTTGTTTCTCCTAGATTGTTAAGTAGAATATCTAGAAAAGCTAGGTACATGGAAAATTATTGGTTAGTTGAATATGCAAACCAATCAAGATCTTAGGTAGAGCAGTTCCTGTTTGAGGCTAGGGTTGAGTTTTTGAGTTTTTCAACTGAGGTTAACCTTTATGTACTCCCTTAGGTTCCTATGACGTTATCCTAGGGATCAATTGGTTGTTGAGGCATAGAGCTAAGGTGGATTATTTTTCCAAGACATTAGAAAGTTTAGATGACCTAGGAAATAAAGTATTCCTCCAAAAAACTTCTAGAGAGGTGAAAATAAGGAAATTATATACCACATAGTTAAGAAGGGCTAAGAAAAGGATATGTTATCTCTTTGTGATTAAAATGGAAGAAGTAGAAGAACCAAAGGATAATAAGAATTCATCTTCTAGGATGATTTGATGTTCTATGAATCCTAAAAACTCCAAGAAGTGGGAGATGGAGAATCCATGTATTAGGAAAGATTAGACATGGAAAAGTACCCATTTCTCTAAAACTTCAAGGACACATTTTCAAACGAATTTTCTAGATGACCTCCCAAGAGAGATTTAAATTTATCCATTGATATAATCTTGAGGTTAGAGCCAATATTCAAAGATCCTTACTGAATGACTACCATAGAATTGATGGAATTGAAAGTGCAACTGTAGGAACTACTAGAAAAAGGGTTGATAAGGCATATTGTTTTACCTTGGGGAGTATCAATGATCTTTGTTAAGAAGAAAGATGGCACACTATGTTTGTGCATAGATTATCACATGCTAAATAAAGCAATAGTAAAAAACAAGTACCCGTTGCCACATATAGATGATCTTTTCAATCAAATGCATGGGAGCAATAGTTTTCTCTAAGATTGATTTGTAATATGGGTATCATTAGTTGAGGCTCAAGGATGAGGACATCCACAATTTTTTTTTCAAAACTAGGTATGGGTACTACAAGTTCACAATTCTACTATTTGGACTGATGAATGCACCTACAGTATTGATGAACTTGATGAACAGTGTAGTCAGGGATTGCCTGGATAAGTTTGTTCTCATCTTCCTCGATGACATATTGATGTACTCCAAGAATAAGGAAGAGCACCTACAAAATTTACAATTTTTTCCTTTAGTGTTTAAGGCAACATAAGTTGTATGGGAAGTATCAAAGTGTACATTCTTCCAGAAGGAAGTGAAATATTTGGGCCATATAATCTTGACAAAGGGAATTGCAATGGATCTTACAAAGGTTAAAGTTGTCTTAGAGTGGCCTGCACCAAAAAATGTGCAAGAAGTTCACAGTTTCATGGGACTGGCAAGATATTATAGGAAGTTCATGGCCAATTTCTTAAGAATTGCATGTCCCATTATTTCTCTTCAAAGGAAGGGTAAGAGGTTTGAATGGTCAAAAAAATGTTAGAAGGCATTTGACATATTGAAGGAAAAGTTGACTTCGACACCAATTTTGAAAGTGTTTGACCCAGAGGGGCAATTCATAGTCATCACTGATGCCTCAACAAAGGGATTAGGTGGTGTACTTATGTAGGATGGATGGGTTATTTCCTATGAGTCCAAGAAGTTGAAAACCTATGAGGAGAACTATGCACCCCATGATCTTGAGCTTGCAACAATTGTGCATGCGTTGTAGATGTGGCGACATTATCTATTAGGGAAACCTTTTGAGCCAAGGTCTGATCACCAAGGTCTTAAGTACTTGTTTATCCAGCCTCACCTAAATTCTCAATAGAGGAGATGACAAAAGCTAATATCAGATTATGAATTCAAGATTAGCTACATCAAGGGCAAGGAAAATTGAGTTGTAGATGCCCTAAGTAGAAGAATGAACATATCTTCGATGATCTTTATGCAAACTAATTTCAAAAGCCAAGTCTTACAAAAGTCCAAAGGAGACAAATATTATGAGTAGGTAAGGCAAGCTCTAATGGACAAGCCCTAAGATCCAAGATATGGTGTTTTTCATTTCCAGTCAGATGGGCTATTAAGGTTCAAGGAAAGAATGTATGTTTCGAGCTCAGGAGAGTTAAGGAACACAGTATGTAAAGAGATTCATTCCACACCCTACTCGGGACATCTAGGAGTGACAAAGCTTTTGGATAATGTTAAGCCATTATATTTATGGAAGGGAATGAAAGGGGACGTTGCAAGGTATGTAGAGCAGAGTGTCTAGAATGCTAGAGGGTGAAAGCATAGAATCATCACCTGGCATGACTTCTATACCCTCATGAGATTCTAGAATAGAAATGGCAGATCATCATCATGGATTTTGTGTAGGGTCCTCCTATGTCTAGAAATAGGCATAATGCAAAATTTTGGTAGTGGTGGATAGACTCACTAAGTTAGTCCATTTTATACCTGAGAATTTGAAAAATAGAGCACCAGTTATAGCCTGTAAGTTTGTGTAAGAAGTGTTTAGATTGCATGGTGTTCCTGAGAAGATCATCTCAAATAGGGACACTAGGATGACTTCGAGGTTTTGGAAAACCTTATTCACCTCACTTGGAACTCAATTGAACATAAGTTTAGAGTATCATCCATAGAAAAATGGCTAGATGGAGAGAGTAAACTAGGTATTAGAGGACCTATTGAGGATATATTGCATGACTAAGCAATACAAGCGGTAGGATTACCTTCTACTTGTAAAGTTTGCATATAATAATTCATATCATTCTATAATTGAAATGGCTCCATTTGAAGCACTGTATGGATGAAAGTGTTGAGCTCCTATAAGCTAGGATAATCTAGAAGATAGGATTAGCCTTGGTCCATAAATCCTATAAAAAATAGAAGAACATATTAGGTTGATCAAGAAAATGATAGTAGAAGCCAATGATAGACATAAGAGTTATGTTGATGCCAAGCGTGTACCTAGACATTTCTTAGTGGAAGAAAAAGTTTTGTTGAGAGTCAAGCTTCAAAAGGGCACAATTAAATTTGGGAAGTCTTCCAAGTTAGCTCCTTGTTATGTGGGTCCTTTTAAGGTTCTAGAGGAAATTAATCCAATTACTTTCATGATTGATCTACCACCAAATATTGCTAGCATGCATATTGTATTTCATTTTTCATATCTTAAAAATTATGTACTAGGTAATAATCATATAATTGATTGGAATGCACTTTAGGTTTTGGATCCAGCGGTGGTCATGATTGACCCTCTCAAGGTGCTCAAAACACGTAGGCTCCACTTGTGCAATAGAGAGGTGATGCAATGTAAGGTCTAGTGGGACCAATATGTCGAGGATGGTGCTACTTTGGAGGATTACCATGAGATGAATAATAGATTTCCCCATCTCTTGCATGATTTTGAAAACATAAATTAAGACTTTTTCATTTGTTTTGTTATATGTTATGATACTTTACATCATTGGGGATGATGATTCTTAAGGGGGGAGATATATTACACCCGACCCTTGATTTCCAAAATCAATTTTTACTTTATGGTAAATATAATAATGAAATATGAAACTATGAAATCTGGAAAGATATATGCTTTGACGAGTTTATGCAATATGATGTTTCTACATTTAAATGAATTATTGATGAATATGTAATGTTATGATTATAATGCAATTTTATTTAATTTTTTTGCATTTGAATGAACTACTAATGAAAATTCAAAGATATGATTATGATGAAATTTTTTATGGCTAACTACTCATTTGTTTCTTGAGTGGATTTGTAGGAACATTTTTGCACGCCCCCTAGAGGGAGAGGGATAGTATCACCCAGGAGAAGGGTAAAGCTAAGAAGTTTTTGGAAATGTCATATGAGTTTTGCATAAGTCAAATGTTTTACTCCATTTAGCCAACATATGTGTCTAGGGTTGTTAGTAACATCTAGTAGGTAATTTAACCTAGTCATTGTTTAGCCTTGTTCTTGTCATTTTATTATATATACGTTCACATGTGTGTATTTATATAATATACATGTGTATTAAAAAGAAATAAAATGACACACATATATATACATATATAAATGCGTTATATACTATACACTGTCATTTTATGTCATCGATATTAATACACATGCTAATAGAAGCATTGTGTAATTTGGTGATAATGCCAATTTTTTGTACAAATGGTTGTCATTGCACCAAAATATCGACCTGTTAATGCCCAATACAAACACTAGAGTTAAAGAAACCATGGGAGGTGGTTAATCCATGTCACAAACCCAAGAATTGCACTACATAGCACAAGGAGACCAAGGGAACACACCTTGCAACAATCCCCCCTAATGCAAGTGAGGGTTTCAAACCCATGACCCAAGCTTAGATACCAATTCTTGCATAGACGGTTGTTGTTGCACCAAAATATTGACCTATTAATGCTCAATACAACCACTAGAGTTAATGAATCCATGAGAGGTGGTTAAGCCATGTCATGGACCCAAGCACTACACTAAACAACACAAGGAGACCAAGGGCACACACCTTGCATCACAATGTGTATTGGTGTGATATAATAATCACCACCTTATGTTTTTGCCACTGATTAGTGGTGTAAATATATATACTTGGAAAGTATTTAAGTTGCTTTTAAATGTTTTAAGTGGTTAATTAAACCACTACATTCGGAATACAGGCTCAATTTTATGTTTTGAGGAGCACATTTACTATTATAAAGTTGAGTTTATCTAAGAATTTCATGCTTTATTTATGCACCACCCTTAAGCCATATAGGCTATGCAGGAAGCCATGAAGATGACAACTTGTGAAATATTTTAAAAACCTTTTCTTTTTTTTTTCCAACTAACATGGCAAAAGGGTTGCTCAGGGTTTTCATTTGGAACTAGTTTTAAACTTGCTAAAAAATCTTCTTCTATCATGGAATTTTCTACATGTTCTTGATCCATAATTGTTTCCAAAACTACCTATAGTATGGGCCAATGCTAAGAACTTATTCAATTTTTTTTTTTATAAAGAATGAATCCAAGTTATAAAATGGGGATCGAGCAAGTGAGGAAGTTAGTTATTTTGGTGTTGGTAAAAGTGCTTGTAGAGTCTTCTTTGTGGATTATCATTTTACTATATTTGTTGGACTAAAAATAAAGTAGGGAAAGTTGGGGTATTCTTGGTGGAGGAATACATAGTTAGGGAGTATCACTCATTTGATTACTTCAAATTGAAGGCAGGAATAGTAGGATGGGGGAAGCATTTGCAGTTATCTACCTTTTTTAATTGCTTGTTAGAAGGAGAACAAGAATTAGTGACTTTCCTTTGGCCATGACTAGGTGGTGTGTAGCACTTTAAAATCAAGCAACTCTCAAGCTTGTGCACAAGAAAGTAGTTTCTTCATTTTCTTTCTAGTGGAAATAAGATAATCTCTTATATTTAATTGAATGATAATGGTTATTTGTGATCTTGTAATGAAGAAATCTTGGCTATAACCTTTCTTATGGAAGAATCATTCCCTTTTTTCAATCTTTCTTGTTGAAGTAGCTTTCTTTTGGGTTCATTGGAAAGAATTGGTTTCTTGAAATCAGTAAAGGTTTTCTTACTCTTAAACCCTCTTTTGCAAGATGTGGTTGCGCAAGAATCATGAAATATGTTACTTATTTAATGAGAGCCTTTCTCTATTCATAAAGGGAATTATTTTTCCTTCTTTTCTAACCAGTAAAATTTTTATTGATTGAAAATAATTTGTAAATGAACTTCATTAAAGAACCTATGATAAGCAAATATTGAACCATACCTTTTTTGTTGTTATTGCACCAAAGAGTATATGGCTAAGAACCAAGAATTTTGTAGAAAATTATAAAGCATAACACAATGCTAGTTCTTGAATAAAGATGCCTATTCGGTGTAAAGTGTAGTTATTCTTGTTGTCTTTCATCGTCTTCTTGTTGAAAGAACTTGTCATTTAAAATGGAATCTTTGAACAAGCAAGACCATATCTTTTGTCTTGAAAGGTCAAAACCTAAAAATGGAAAACACCCAAATGGGGTATTTTGCATATGATGGTTTTACATTATATTATGACCAACTAGGTCAAATTATCTTATTTTGTAGTTAAGATTAACAAGGTAAAATTTAGAGAGTAGTTACTCTCCTGAGTTTACTAAGATTCAAACTTGTGGTAGTTGCCAAGACCTAGGTAGTTATGTAATGTAACTCAAGAATTCAACTCAGTTGAGTTTTGACTAGGGAGTCAATATGTGTAAAGTAAAAGCTTTCATTATGATTAAAATTTGGGCGAATAGTAAGTTCGAGTCAACCCTAGGTTAGATACGAGTCTTGAAGTTGAGTAGAGGTGGTTGAACAAATGAATCCACTCATAAGTAGTGGTTGAACTTAGTTCAAATACTTTAGCCAAAGTGAGTGCAATAGTCTCTGCATGTACTTGTCAATTCACTATGACCCAAATTTTCTTAACTTATCAGAGGTGTCATACATAGTTTTATGATGATATTGGTTAAGTAGGGCACAACACCAGAGCTTAGATGGAAAAACTAAGAGGAGTCTGGACTATACCCTTCATTGAAGGGAAGGGCCACTTCTAGTTAGGAAGGTGTGCCGGGGATCGTTGGTTCATGGTTGGAGGTAAAGCACTTGGGTGATGCTCTTCCTCTTGCAGATGATATGCCAAGTCTTAGAAGATAGAAAGTATCCAGATATGGGATCTCTAACCTTGTACCTTTAAGCTAATGTTATATCTTATTTAATTGAAATCATTTATGTTGAAATGCAAAGGAAAAATATTGTTTATACTTTTTCGTTCGAAAAGCAGGATAAGATGTTATGAAATATTTATATAATCAGTTATGTAGTTGCATTTTCAATTATTGAAAGGAAAATTTTATATCTCATTTTACTTATGATGTTAATTTATTACTGCACGGTAAATAAAACCAAGTAAATTCTTTATAGAAGGAGGTGGTTGTTACACAAATAGGCATAGCCATAAAAGGTGTCAAAAGCACCACTTTTTGAACTCCTTACCCATAATAGTCAATTAGCGCACCCCATAGTTGAGTTTACTTATACCAATAGTTGAACCTTTTCTCCCTAAAATTAATACACAAACATTCAAATCCACATTACCATAATCTTTAAGAAAAAATATTTGCTTATAAATATGAAAACATAAAACTATAAAATTAAACAACTTGACATTATTAATTAAACAATTTTAAACTAACATTATTCTTAAAATACTTAAACTTATTTATGTACAATATCAATTTCTAATCAAATTTACCTAAAAAATAATATTAAATAGTCCAATTTATACTAGTAAAATAATATAACCCTAAAAGAAATCACCACACATAAACTGTCATCTACCACTGCCTCCTTTGTTGTAGGATTCTTCGCACTCCTGATAGGATCCATCTCCACTAACATAGCTTCCTCTCCATCATTGCAAGCTCAGTGGCAATATGGTTAGGCTCAACAAAAATATGTCCGATTTTCTTCATGGAATCTTGGGAGGCACACAAGATGTATTTAGTTTTTCCCTAGCTTATTTAACCGCCTTTTGACTTACAATAATTTTTTTTTACCTTTTGCAGTTAGCTCCATTGCTTTACGACTCAAATGGGGAGTCACGTTTAGAGGTTTGTGATTAAGGAAAATGTGTTTTTTGACACAACCAAAATTACAAGGTTTTTGTGCCTAGGGTTTTCATATGCTTGAGTTCAACCTTATTGGGGCTATGACCCATTTTTCAATTTCATCATATTCCTACTTTGGTCTAGAGTTTTGTAATATTGTTCATGCAAACTTTGCCCATTTTTCTCAATGGTAACATTTAGTACAACACATTTTGTGTAAATTATTTTCTATGGTTTTAGATTTTTGTTTTGGAATCTATCGATGGTTGGATCATTTTTTGTGTGTTTTATTTCATTCTAAAATTATTATGTTTTTATTTGTTATATAAAGGCATTGGCTCTATGGTTTTATCAATAGTTGTTTTCATACATGATTTTATTGTAATACCTATTGTTAAATCCTTATTTGTTTCTTTATAGAGATATTTTGCACTGGTAAATGAGGTTGGCATACATATTGCTCTTCCTCTTCATTTGAAACTAAGTGTTCCTCATGTCTCATTTCTTTTCTTGAGCTATTATTTGTTTTCTGCATGCAACAAAAACTTACCTTCATATATTATATTCCCTAGAAAACTAAGAACTTGCATCTAGAGATTTAATATTGAAATGTCAATTCATGTGCTAGCCTTTGATTCAATATTTAGGCTATCTCTTGAGCCTATTGAATCCTTGCTTCCTAAAAGTGCACCTTCAAAGTTTCATAGATAAATGGATGAGCCACTATATTTGGTGTTGCCACGTCTAAATCCCTGCATAACCCAAAATTTTGTCAGAAATGGTTCCATGCCAAACCTCATAAGGATGTTTCTTGGCCTGAGATTCACATGAATACTAATTCTTTTCATGAAAGTAAGTTAAACCTCTAGCCACTCCCTTAGAAATATTTATCCTTGTAGCCCCTGTCAGATAAAAGAGAGAGTTCATTGACCTTCCTGCAAGAGTGAGGATATAATTTTATTCATAAAGAGGATTTTAAAAAGATGGGATCAAGAGGTCACTAATTGGTCCCTTCTTCTTTGGTTGACTGTTTCATTTTCCTCATTTTATCTTCTAACTTTTTCCATGGAGTCTTAAAAAATCATCTCCAATGATATATGCCCCCATCCTTGTAACTAGGTGCATCTTCTATATAACTAAAATGTATAGGAAAAGGAGAGGGTGTCCTAACAAGGTGTCCTTTTAATTCCATAATAGGATCCAAAGGGAATCTTGAGGATACTCTCTTTCTCTTATGAGCATTTCATTAGGAAAGAGATCACAAGGTGTAATGTCTGTCTTTCAACATCAATGGTGAGTCGATCAGACTTGGATCTTAGTCCTTTAAGACAATAGGGTAAATCTAAAACCTAATGAAATGATTTGCAATGTTCAAACTAAATACATAATAAGACCTAGATGATAAAATGTAAGATTTTGAAGATACAAAAATCAAATTGACAATTTGTAGGAAGATTTGAGAAGGGTCTTGACACATGTACTTGGTATAAAAAGATTATGAGCACTATTGAAGGACAAGTTTTCCCAAGGGCGAATGAGTCCTGGTTAGGGCTTCCAAAAATACTTTTTGCAACCCTCTAAAGTAAGATTTGAGATTCTGTTTTGTATAGGTTTTGTTGTCAAAAAGCTGGAAATAATTTTGCACTTGAGTTTCTGTGGCTTGACAATAATGAATACAAAAAATGCAACAATGAAAAATTTCTCTTCAAGATATTCAATCCTTCTTCAACTTGTAATCTGAAAAATACACAAAGAGGAAGAATTTGTTTTATTTGTTCGGGGGTTTGCCTCGATCAAACCTAGAGTTTGGTAATTAAACCTTGATAAACAAATAATACAATGGAAGGAAATGATGAATGAAACAATACTTTCTTACAACTCACCAAACCTTTAATGACTGTCCTTAGAGGATAGAAGTTAGACACATCACTCCAATGACTGATCTTTCTTTTCTTGATTGTTTGGACATTTGAAAATGGTTAGATGCTTCAATAGGATCAACAATGCATAGTAGCCTTCACAAGGTGACATGAATGTACATGAACGTTGACCTGATGATTAGGATCTTGATTTGTGTGAACATGATAATGAAATGAATCAAATACAATTGAAATATGCAACTAAAAAATCAATTTAACCAATAAAATCACATTCCCAGTGAAATATTTGAAATGAATTAACTGGAAAACATGAAAACATGAAATGAACTCAAATTTGATAAAGGAAACTAATTAACCAATGCCAACTTGATCCCATTAGGGGATCGATGTTGAATGTTAGCCCTTTCCCAATCCCATGATTGAAACAAGATTGAAGATGATGCTCCAATGGAGAAAATGACAAGAGTTAAATGCTAAATTGCTAAATGCTCTCAAATTTTCTATAGTCTAATTGCTCTAGATGAATGCAGATGAGTTGCTCATGAAATAGAGGCTATTTATAGGAATTTTGAGTGAATAAATGGTCAAGATCAATTTGATTAATCAATGGATGCAAATTGATGAGAATAATTGGCATGGATCAAGGATTCAATCCATGGAGGAGATTAAATAATCACATGGATTTATGCAATTAATCAAGGGTGAAAATTGACTTAAAGAAACACAAATACTAAAATTTAGGAGGAATGTGCAAGATATTTCCATTTGTGAGGGAAATATTTTGAATTTGAAATGGAGGAATATTCCTTTGCAAGTGGGAGAAATTGGAGAGATGAAAGAAATTAGCCAATTAAATAATTATAATATTATTTAATTGTGCAAGATGGGGGAATTAAAAGATTTAATTAAACAATTAGCTCATTTAATCAAAAGAAGGAATTAAAGACATTTAATTAAATAATTTAGATTATTTAATCAAGTAAGAGGACTTAAGGAATTTAATAAATTATTCATATTATTTAATTAAATTGGATGAAAATTAGTATGAAAGAGGTGAATTAACCTAATAATGTCGATTATTCGATTAATAGCAGAAAATAGCAGATAATTAAATAGTATAAAAGAGGTAAATTAGGATGAAAATGGTGTTAGTAATCGAGTTTTGATGCATGGTATCGATCAAGACAATTTTAAGTGTCTACATTTTTCCCTCTTTGAAGCGAGGTACTTGTTATGTTGGTTCAAAGACTGACATTTTTTAGATCAACGCTGTTGCTCAGATAAAAAATTTAAAAATCTATGATTTTTCAAATGTTCTATTGTTGCCCCAATGAAAGTTATGCTAGTATATTTCCCCCTCGAGAGATCAAACAAAAAATTTGATTTTTAGGTCGAGATCACAACAAAAAAATCAATATAGGTGTAGACACATAAAAATGACCTAGGCCTGCAAGCTCTATTTTACCACTTTCGTCCTAGCATAATTATGAAATTTTAATTATGTTTGTGGCCCACCTTTGACTATTAATTAAATAATTCGTAATTATTTAATTAATTCATGTATTTTATTCTTCATGATTATTAAATAAATAGATTTTATTTATTTATTTAATGCGTCACTAACTATCTAAAGTCTTCTCGTAATTAAATAAATTTCTCAATTTATTTAATTAATCTTTGCCATTTATGTCTTCCTAATTATTAAATAAACATATCTTATTTATTTATTTAATATGTCACTAATTCTTAACTCTTCTTATAATTAAATAGATTTATTAATTTATTTAATTATTGGGCCCATTCTCTAAATTAAAAAATTATTTTTAATTATTTAATTGCCTTATTTGACATTTCCCTCATTTTAAATAAAACAATTTATTTAAAAAGGCCTCACATGGTTAACTGCCACTTCTTTTAGTAAATAATCTCAAAATCAATTATTTACCATCACATTAAATCCATATTTTGAATTAATTTTAATTCAATATGGTAATATTCTTCTAAAAATCAAGTAATTGCTAAAATGATTGATTTTCCAAATCTCATCTTCTTGTTCAAACTTGATCTTCTTGATTTTATTATTTTTCATTTCACTGTCACACCTATTCTCCATTCTTGATTTAATTTCTTAAATTAAATCTTGTCCACTCATTTTGAAATCTTACCCTAACCCTAATTGAGAGTTGTCATTTTGAATCTTGACCATTGATTCTATGACATTTCTCAATATTTAATCTCATCTGTCCATCCAAAATTGCATTTTCTATAAAATGCCAATTTTATCCTCATTTCGACATCTCTTAATATCTAGAAAGTTATTTACATCTTCTTGAGCTTAATATCTTCTCGTCATTTATCCATTTTACTTTGCATATAGGATTTTACATTCTCTTGCATAGTAGCTTAAATCCTTCAACACTTTGCTTAGGACTAGGCAATAATATAGATTTGCTCATCAAAATCTGAGGGCAACACTTCACATTTCAGCAAGCTAGAAAGGTACAATGGAAGTCAGCCATGGAGGCTGAAGGACTTGGGTGAGATCTCTCCTTTTATTCTTTATTTATTCCTTTGAATTTCATTGAATATTGTGGATTTATGTATTTGCATGTGAATTGCTAACATTTATCTTGCAGAAATAATCCATAGTTACACAAAGCATTTTGAAGCATTCTATGATAAATAGGTGATGTTTGAATGAGATCCCATAAATATATCTTAGCAGGAGTGTTGCAAAGTTGTTTCAAAAGATCATACTCCTTTCCACTATGTGAAGGTAAATGAGGAGCACTAGGAAAAATGGGTTGAGGAAGTAGTAAGGATGTAGGAATGGTTTGTGGTTGCCTATTTTTCCTTATGTTATATATGAGCAACGATATGATAACTTGGTTGTTGTGCAATATTGTTACTAGTGAGTTGCCTTGTGAAATTTAAGATATGTCCTAGAGGTTTTGATTTGTTTTAAGGTGGTCCTACGATAAGAACAAGTTTGGTTTGGTTTTACGATTGTTGTGAAGGTGGGTAGATGAGAAGTTGAGATGTGATTGCGTTGACTACTCTTTATTGTGTTTTGGTATTACAAGCCTTAGTGGATGATTTTGGTGAGATGAAATCCTCAAGGGCTTCATCTAACATGTCAAATTCATCACTAATAAAGGGATTGAGGGATAGGTGCACTTGTAGAAAGAGATCTAACATGATCAGATCACTGTGATTTCTCCAAGGTTAATCATTTAATGCACTCTTGTTGTTAAATGTTTTAGGATGGTCTATTGTTTCAAATATTTAAAAATAAATAAAATTTAATCTATCTAGAATATGCAATGAAAAATGAAAATAAGTGTCTATATATTTGAAGCTATCAAATACTAAAAAGTGGCAATTTTTTTCAACTTGTTCCAAAATGTGACTAAAAGGTCATCTTTCTTTAATATGCAAAAACACTGTTTCATAATTTTAGAACACAAATTTAACAGCAAAAATAGAAAGCAGACACATATATAAAAATGCATGCAAAATTTTATTAGGACCCTTGTACCAAGACAAATTCACCCTTGGGAGAATGAGTCTTTTCTTAGGGTTCTGGAAAATGAAAATCTGAGTGTTTGTGTTACTATATATGTTTACTATGTTTGGTTGCAAAGTGTTATTATAGTGACAATATTTTCAAAATTCTAATGAAATATGAATGTAATTTAATGACAATGTATGAATAAAATGATAACATTTTTAATGTAATTTTGAATGAAATTATGAGCTAAATGATTGAAACACAACTTAATGCAAGCTATTATGCATAATGTATGCAATTTTTTAAAGATTTTTATGAGTTTAAATGATACAACTATGCAATATGTAACCATAAATGAAATGTAAAATAAGATGATGCAAAACCTAGATCTAAGGTTTTAAGGTTCTCCAAATTGGAAGAGTATGATTTAAGAATGTCAGGTTCACCAAAATGAAATGTTGGGATAGATATCCTTAATATTAAGGAGGTGTTTTATATATTTGTGTCTTTACCTAAGGGAATTTCATTAGGAAAGAGATCACAAGGTGTAAATATTGACTTTAAACCTCAATGGCGAGTCAATCAGGTCTGGATCTTAGTCCTTAGGACAATAAGACATATATGAAATCAAGTTAAAATGACTTGCAATATTCATAATAAGTGAATTATAAGATCTAATACATGATATGAAAATTCTCAAAACTATAGAAATTGAATTTATAGTTTGTAGGCAGATCTGAGAAGGGTTTGGATACATGCACCTATTACCAAAAATAGGTTTTGAGACATACTAAAGGACTGGTTCTCCCCTAGGTGAATGGGTGCTAGTGAGGGCTTTTGAAAAACACTTTTGGCAATCATTTGATGTTGAATTTTTGAATTCTTTTGCACATGTCCCATTGTCAAAAATAAATCCTGCAACCTAGTTTCTATGGCTTCACAACAATGATGACAACTTATGCAACAAATGCAAAATTTCTCTTCAATATCTTTAATTCTTCTTCAACTTGTAATCTGCACATACAAAAATAGAAAAAATATTTTGTGTGAATGGGGGTTTTTCATAGTCAAACCAAAATTTTGGTAGATAAACCTTCATAGAAAGAAAATGACAATGGAGAAGGAAATGATGAATGAACAATGCTTACTACAACTCACCAAACCATCAATGGATTCCCTTAGAGTATTGAAGATAAACACATATCTCCAAGGAACTTGATATTACTTTGCTTGATGAATTTGGACACTTGAAAATGTTTGGATTCTTTAGGATCAATAATGCATATTAGCCTTTACAAGATGACATGAACACACATAAGCTTGAACATGATGTTAAGACCTTGAATGTTGCAACAAATGACTGATAAATTTTCTCTTGAATGCTCGTAGTAATAATATTTTCTCATATGAGGTCTTGATAATGTGTGTTGGGATGCTTAGATTTCAAATGATAAAAAATTATGTATTTATAGGTGTTTATCTAATTTCTTGAAAATTCAATTCCAAAAGTTGACAATTACAAGTTGAATTGGAATCAATAAAATGCCACCAAAAACATATTTAAAAATGGGTCTTAGGACTTGAAGGGGACCCATTTTCCCTTGGGTGAATGGGTCCTGGCCTATAGGCCAGGACACACATGCTCCATTGTGATTTAATTATTGATTACATTTATTAAATGCCAGTTTTCCTTTTAGAAAATCGAAAAAATAAGGCTTTGGAATGCATAATTTGACAAATTAGGAGCTTAATTAAGTCCAGTTAATTAAGGAACCAAAAAATAGTGTGAAATTGTAAAGGTATAAAATTTCCTACACTACAAGTAGATGTGTAGTTTTTTAAATAATTAATGACAAAAAATCAACCCTTTGATAGTTATAAACTAATATTTATAGGCTCTAGCATCCAATACCCTATGTTTCTTGAGGAAGAAGAGGAAATTAGGACCAAACATGTGAGAATCAACCAAATCCAAGGATGTTGAATGTAGGGTCATTTTAAATTTGTGGAAACATCAAAATTAATAGTATGTATATCCTATGAGTAGATTTTGGAAGGAGGAACATTAACAACCCTCATAATGGCAGTGGGTTTTCCCATCTTGATCATTATATTTTTATTTAAAATGATTCTTAGTGATGAAAATAAGGATTTCATGGGTGGGAAAAACATCAAAAGCATTACAAGTGTTGAATCATGCATTAATGGAATGAATTGGAATTTTGTAGGATAGATGAAAGAGTGCATTGGTCCATGGCATGATAATTGAGTATGTTGGTGCTTAGTGGGAGTCAAGGTTTGGGAGGAACATTAAGAAACACACTTGCATAGAAAATAAATAGGAGTGAGAATGGAGATGGAATTGGGAACTTTAGGGAAAGTAAAATGATTATGTAAAATCTTGGGTCTTAGGAGACTAAAAGTGTTAGGGGCCAAAACCAAAGAAGAACTTTAAACATGGATTAAAAACAAGGAAGTAACAAGGATCAAGAGGTGGGGTAGACTTGACAGTTGAAACTAGGTTCTAGAGTCTAAGGTTCTCCCATGGGTCTAAGGTTCAATAGGGAACCTAATTGAAAACACATTATGAACACAATTGGGGCTAGGGCCTTGGGATAGACCTAGAATTTGGGACAAATTCCCTTAGTCCAAGGTCCTCTAAAGGACTCATAATCTAGTAAAGAAGGGGATACTGAAGAGGTAGTGGGGATCAAGGAGATGGAGGAATTTGGACCTTGGGACGGATGCCAAGTGGCAAGGTTCCTTTGTGAGCCTAAGGAACAACAAGGAACCTTGAAGAAAGAGGGGAGAAGGAAATGTGGGGATTGAGTTTTTGGGAGAACCTAGAAATTGGGAACCTAATCTAAATGTTTCAACTCCACATATGGACCTATAGCCTATGGAAGAACATAGAGACACACAAACACAAAAAATAGTTAAGAAAATGAGAGAGAATAAGAATTATAGCATGAGGAGATTCAAACATAAAACACTCAAGGAAAGATTGGGTCAAAAATATAAGAACTTAGTTAATTTTTTTACAAATTTTATAAGGGGTCCCAATCTTCGTATTTCATTACATAAGGTTTCATATCAAACATTATAACATAGATCTATTTCTACAATCATCTTCCATTTTAAGTTTAAAAAACTCAAAATTACTACCAGATAACTTCTTAATATCAATACTATATGTGCTTCCCATCTCTTCCTACAATAAGTTCAAAACCCTCTCTACACAAGATCCTACTCAAATGAAGATTAATACAAAAATTTATCTACCCAACACCTATAATCCAAGTTGATTAGGCTTTGATATCAAATGAGAGGAAAAAAGGTATACGAGAAGAAATAATAGATTAATCTACTAAGATGAGTGTTGCACAAATTTCAATCTTTTAAAAGTATAGAAAGTAGATACAAATATGAACATGAAATAAATAATATACCATAACATAAGTGTATGTGGGGAAAACCATTTTGGGGGAAAAAATACACACTCCAAATTAACCCAATGGATTATTCAATAAAATAAGTAGATTACAATACACTTGTAGAGAAAATTTTCATAAGTAGTTTCACTAACATACAATTTTGTAGTGATTTTGACAACATAACAATACCTACACCAATAAATAGATGAAGTACAAACTAAAAACCATGAATGGTTTGGGAAATCCATTTACAGAACCATGAGAGGTATGGTTCCCAAATGCATGGATTCAAATTCAAATGCCCCTCCCTCATCTTGGTCCTCTTGGCTATTTTTGGCATATTACAAACACTTCTTACATTGTCATAGTTTATCATATTTGATCACCTAAAATCTGAAACCCAAATTTATCATCATTCAAAATTTCAAAGATGCTCTATGAAAAGTGTCCAATATTTTCATAATGTTGTTCAATATTCTAGTGTACCCTCTTTCTTACATGCTCTTACATGTCATAATAATATGCAATATGTAACTCTAGTCAAGATGACTTTACACACACCATAATATGTTGGAATATGGTCAAACTGTGCCACATCAAAGTGGGATGCCTACCTCCTCATGTGAAGAAAAAACCACTAAAAATGAAATTTATGTCATTTTTAAGTGGGATTCCAAGTCTACCACATGAAGATAAAATAAACAAAAATATGAAAGAGAGATTGCATACATAAATATTAAAATTGAATATTAGGAATTAAAGATTGAGATGCCTTTTGATGAGATCCATTTATGTCCTATTTTATGCCACATTTTAGCCTTTTCCACATGCCTTCAATCTCATCCCCGTATTCCATTTCCATATATTATCATAATATTTTACCATTCCACGCAACATATGATTAAATATATATATATGAGTGATATTTAATATAATTTTGGGATAAAAATATGAAAAATAACTATTGATTATCTTTACTAATAAGTGTTGTTATTTTAAGCCTTGGAAAATATATCTTGCAACATTTCCTTTGGTTCTTTCTTCGTGGCACTTCTTGTATATATTTTTCAGCCATACAAATTCATTTCACGTTTCAACCAATCCATCCTAAAATATTTGCATATTTCATCATCATCACTTTCATTTATGCAACAAGATATTTTCACATTGCCACCTCATAGTAGCTCCACTTTAGCACCACTGTATCCCATGGTGTTTGGTATATGAAATCCAATGGTGGAGGACACGCTTGCTAGTTGTACAAAATCGAAGATATTCCAATCTCCTATTTTTTCTCATTTTTATAACAAAACCATTTTTAATTTATGAGAACCATAATGCTATAGTTTGTTGGCCATAGGCCAAAACAAACAAATCTTCTTATGCTGTTATAGATTGTGTATATATAAGAAGAAAAAGGAAACAATGAAAATACATAATCTATACCATTTTTTATAAATAAATCAAACTTCTCGCACGATCAAATCTATGTAGAAAAATGATTTGTATTGCATCACTTGGCAAACTAAGGAGGCAGGGCCCACGTCCTGGAACGTCAGTGATTTTAGTAATGTTTAATTTCAGTAATGTGTGTTTAATTTTCATTGCATAGTGTTTAATTTTGAATTAACTTGATTAAGTGTGATTGTTGTTGCGTTACTATTATTTAAAATTTGATTATCATTTATTATTGAGTGAGATTTATTGATATTATGTCAAGTTATGATTCATTGATTAAAATTATTTAAACTGCAAACTTGTATTATGGAATTAACACAAGATAATGTTGTTGTTACTGTGTAGACTATTATAGTTCCTATCACAATTAACAGTTCTTGTCACACTTTTGTCATAAAGGAATAATAGATAAGTTAATCATATTTTTTTCTTAAGGATTCCTTGTGTGTCTTAGCTGCATTTCATCAATACACACCTCACTACCTACATCCCTTGTGTATATAGCCATGACATCTTTCACAAGCTTACGTCCCTCAGATTGACACTTAGACCAAGCCGAATCTAGTTATTAATCCCTCTTATTCTTTACTCTAGTTTTGGCCTATCACCTTTTTCCAATAAACATTTTTATTTTTTTATTTTTTGGAGAAATCCATGACACTTGATATATTATTCTATGACAATTAATTAGTGGGGAGTTGCAAAGTAACTTTATGACAATATTCTATAAAATACAATTAAGACAAGTAAAGCCATTTTAGAGAGATTTTCATTATATTATTTATTTATTATTTTTTATAAAAAGGAAGTGGGAATTTATTTCCAAGATTCCCTCTTGCTTCTATAAATTGAGTTTTCTTGGGTAAATTTTTGTGTTTATTGATTTTGTCTCATCACATTTTTGTTAAGAAATTTGTAGGTTGTAGGAAGGAAGAACTATTGAATTTTTTATAGGGTTGCTTCATGTGAAGGATATAATTGGCACTCCAAGTGTGTAGGTGTAGTGTAGGAAACTGTATACCTTTACAATTTCACACTATGTTTGGGTCCTTTAATTTATTAGAATTAATTAATCTTCTATTTTTTCAAATTATGCATTCCAAAGCCTTGTTCTTACCATTTTCTGAAAGGAAAACCGACATTAAATAAATATATTTAATATTTAATTTAACATGAATTATGAGTGTCCTAGAAATTTAGGCTAGGACCCATTCACCCATGGGCGAAAGGGTCTTGTTTATGTACTGGGACCCATTTTGAAATATGTTTTCAGTGGTCTTTTAATGATCCAAATTCAAATTGTAAGTGTCAGGTTTTGGAATCTAATTTTTGGGAAATTAGATAAACACCTATAAATACATAGTATTTTTGTCATTTGAAATTGAAGCAATATTCTAACACACTTTATGAGAGAAATTCAAGAGAAAATATTATTGTCAAGATAATTCAAGAGTACCATTATCAGTCATTTACAATAGCAATCAAGATCCTAACATCATGTCAAAGTTTATGTGTGTTCATGTTGTATTGTGAAGGCTAACAGGCATTGTAGATCCTCAAGCATCCAAACATTCAAGAATTCAAGCAAATCAAGCAAGCAAGATAAAATTCGTTTGAAGATATGTGTATGATTTCAATCCTTCAAGGAATCCATTGAAGGATGGTGAGTTACAACAAGTGTTCATTCATCATTTGCTTCCCTTTTATTATCTTTTTATCAAGGTTTAATTACCAAATTGAGGTTTGACCAAGGCAAACCTCCATAAAACAAAACACACATTTTTCACCTTTGTGTACATGTAGATTACATGTTGAAGAGATATTGAAGAGATCTTGAAGATAAATTTTTCATTGTCGTATTTGTTGTCATCAAAGTTATCAAGATACATAAACTAAGTTGCAAAATTTATTTCCGTCATTTTGACAAGTTTGCAAGCAAAAATAAGCATCTCAAATCTAACATCAAGGGACTATAAAAAGTGTTTTTAGAAGCCCTATCAGGGACCCATTCGTCTAGGGGTGAACTAGTCCTCCTACACATTCTAGAATTAAATTTTGGTTCAATAGGTACACTCAGATATCTCCTAGATCTGCTTGCAAAGTGTTGTTACAATTTGTACATCTTTGAGAATCTATAATTTGCATACCAAGTCATATAGTTCATTTAGTTGCATTGTTTTAAATAATTCCTAATCACTTTTTGTCATTAAATAATCACCAACTCAGGTTTGATTGACTCACCTTTGAGGTTGAAAGTCAATCTCTTGGCCTTGTTGGTTTGCATTCTTAATGAAATGTTTGGGAAGAGGGACCTTAAGCCATAAATCTCCTCTATCATTAAGGGAATTAGGGTTTCCCCCTTTTTTCCCTTCATTTCATTTTGGTGAACTTGATATTCTTACATCACTGCTTTATGATTTGGAAGTCTTTTAAACCCCAGATCTAGGTTTTGCATTATTGTGTTTTACATTCTTCATTTAGGGTTAGATCTTGCATGTTTGCATCATTAAAACTATAAAAATCCAAAAATATTGCATACATTTTGCTTCATATTTTGTATTAGTTTGCATTTCTATCATTTAGATCAAAATTACATTTAAAATTATAATCAAAATTTTCACTTTTGTTTACACATTGTCATACATTTGCACTTTCATTTCATCAGAAAATTCTAAAAAAAAATAGTCTCTGTAAAAGTCACTTTGCAACTAGAAACAATAATATAAACATTAACTTAGATACTCAGAATTTAATTTTCTAGACCCCTGTATAAAGACCCATTTTCTCCTGGGTGACCTTATCCTTGTATAGGTGTTTCTGCAAATTTTTGCACACATTTTTGTTTTTATTTGTTTAGATTCCCTATGCTTGCAGATCTTTGTTTCTATTTCAAAAATTGCATATTATAAAGCATTTTTACATCTAGTTCATTTGGAAAAATAAAGTGCATTATTTAGAATCAAAATTTGCATTAAAAAGTCATCATTTTTAGGCCTCTGCATCTTAAATCAGTAAATTATCATCTTTCATATCTGAAAGTTGCATTTTGAGTTACTAAAATAGCATTGCATACTTGCATCTTATATAGAATTGATAAAATTTCATCATGGATATGTGTTTTGGTAAAGTGTGGATGTCCTTAAATATCTGGTTGATGTCTCCAGTTGTGTGTTTGGTGATGATCTTAATGCAATTGAGACCATTCATGATCATTACCTCTGAATGAGTGTTCTTATGAAATATATATCTTGGGTGGAGATGAAGATAGAATGCATGAATTCATACAAAGCTCCCTACATAACCTTGACCAAAATGAAACCTTTTATCCCTCAATGTAATGGCCTAACAACCCATGTCAACAACCAACACCTCCCATAAGTCCACCACTTGACATGTTCGATCTTTTACATCTTGAAATTGAACCACAAGGTGTATCTCAATCAAAGAGCATGGAAGCACATATTGATTGTAAACACAAGGAATCTATTCCATTTGAAACTCTCTTATCCTATATGGACAAAGTTACTAATACACCTATTGATTTGGAACAAACTTATGGCCAAGGCTTTAGAATTTTGAAACAACAAGGATGTGACATTCACAATGAGCATGAAGTCCATTCTCTTTTAGAATAAATACCATTTGAAGAAACTAAGGGATTAGGATATCAAGATCCTCTACCTTCACATGAAACAATTGCCCAACCAAGTAAGAAATGTAAGCCTTATAAACCTAAGAAGCTATCATTTTTACATACTATAATTGAGACTGAACGTATTGTAGACAAATTTCTCTGCCTAGGACTGATTACATTACCACCTATCCAATAAAATAAGAAAGGAAAAAGTACAAACATGTCTTACTGTGCATATCATTGAACACTTGGGCATCTTATCGATGAATTTCAAGATTTAAAAAAGGTATTGAAAGAATTTAGTCTTTCTACAAGTGAATATGATCATATAATACACTAACACTTATTTACTTTACTCCTTGTCATGTAATAGTTGTATAATTATAAAATGATGACTACCACATGTATTGAACTTTATTATCTTTTATGTTGCAAGGAGTCCCATATCATAATTTATCTTGGCTCATCTTTGTCCTACACTTGGGGGGAAAGGGTTAAGTAGCCTTGTCCTAGGTGTATTTCTTATTTGAGATCCCTATCTATATCCTTAAAATGTTAGTGTAGCGAGCACACTAACATTTTAAGGGCCTGGTATATATAGTCCCCTGCTTATCATTTGCATGGTCTCTTCTTAGTGATGATACTATACATCTCTTAGGAAGTGTGACCTTATCAATCAAAGTGTGGTCTTCTTAATTCATATGGTGTCTTCCTTGTGGTGATATTAGGCTTGGTGTCCCATAAGACTGTGACCTTTCTTGGAATATGACATTCCTCTTGGTGGTAATTCTATGTTACTATTCCCTAATGTGTGAATCTTTTATTCCTCGACAAGTCCTCTCTTGGTGGTGATTTCAAATGTGATGTTCCCTAAGGTGAGAAATTTCATATATTAAGCAAATTCATTTTTTGATGTTCTCTAAGGTGATACCTTTCATATATTAAGCAAAGTCATTTTGACTATTTTTCTCTACCTTTTGAGGTGATTATAACATCCCTTGAGCTTTTAACCTTTTAGCATTCATCCCCCATGACATTAAACCTTGGAATTTTTGCTTCACTTTGTTCATAATAGTTGAACATAGTGTAGTGTTGGCATAAAACATTGATCATTTTGTGGAACCTTATCAAATTTATTAGGGAGTATAACTTTTGGTATGTTTGACATATGGGAACACACCTATAGACTTGGTACATCCTTCCCATCTGACACCTTTTATAGGTGCACACCTAGTGAATAGCAGACTTCACTAGATCTTGTGTGTTTCTCATTTTACCTTGGGGCTCACCTAGTGTATATCAAACTACACTAGCCCTTGTGAGTATATTTTATGGATGCTAATCCATCCTTTCCTTTTTCCTTTTTTTTCATTAATTTTGACAATGTATTTTTGCATATCTTGTGTTGTTGTTGTACACACATGTGTGTTATTTTGTGCCTTTGTTGGTTTGCCATGAGATATTAGATCTTGGGGGCTTGGCTACCTCGTTGACCCTTAGTTATCCTATATCTCTAGCAGTTGTACAATTGGACCTATCTTGACATATATTTTTCTACTTTAGTGTGAGTCTAAACATAAGTTCATACTCTTACTAAAGTGGGGGCTAACTATAGTGTAGAAAATTGTATAGCTTTACAAATTCACACTATGTTTGGGTCCCTTAATTTATTAGATTTAATTAAGCTTCTAATTTTCCAAATTATGCATTCCAATGCCTTATTCTTACCATTTTCTGAAAGGAAAACCAACATTAAATAAATACATTTAATATTTGATCTAAAATGGATTATGAGTGTCCTAGAAATTTAGGCTAGGACCTATTCGTCCATGGTTGAATGGGTCCCCTTTATGTGCTAGGACCCATTTTAATATATATTTTTGATTGTCTTTTAATGATCCAAATTCAAATTGTAAGTGTCAAATTTCAGAATCTAATTTTTGGGAAATTAAATAAACACCTATAAATACATAGTCTTTTTATCATTTGAAATCTAAGCAACATTATAACACACTTTATGAGAGAAATTTAAGAGAAAATATTATTGTTAAGAGCATTCAAGAGCAACATTATCAATCATTTACAACAACAATAAAGATCCTAACATCATGTCAAAATTTATGTGTGTTCATGTTGTCTTGTGAAGACTAACAAGCATTGTAGATCCTCAATCATCCAAGAATTCAAACATTCAAGCATTCAAGAAAATCAAGAAAGAAATATCTAATTCCTTTGAAGAGATGTGTATGACTTCTATCCTTCAAGGAATCTATAGAAGGGTGGTGAGTTGCAACAATTATTCATTCATCATTTCCTTCCCTTTTATTATCTTTTTTATCAAGGTTTAATGACCAAGATAGGGTTTGACCAAGGAAAACCCACATACAAACAAAAACCATTTTTCCACTTTGTGTTTGTGCAAATTATAGGTTGAAGAAAGATTGAAGAGATCTTGAAGATAAATTTTGGATTTGTTGTCATCAAAGTTGTCAAGATACAAAAACTAAGTTGCATAATTTATTTTTCGTCATTTTGCCAAGTTTGCAAGCAAAAATTAACATCTCAAATCTGACATCAAAGAACTGTAAAAAGTTTTTTTAGAAGCCCTATCAAGGACCCATTCGCCCAGTGGCAAACCAATTCTCCTACACATTCCAAAATCAAATTTTGGTGATAGGTACACATTCTCAAATGTCTCCCAAATCTGCTTGTAAAGTGTTGTTACAGTCTATACATCTTCGAGAATTTGCAATTTGTATACTAGGTCATATAGTTCATTTAGTCGCATTGGTTTAAATAATTTCTAATCACTTTTTGTCATTAAAGAATCACCAACTTAGGTCTGATTGACTCAACTTTAAGGAACTGAAAGTCAATCTCTTGGGCTTGTTGGTTTACATTATTAATAAAATGTTTGGGAAGAGGGACCTTAAGCCATAAATATCCTTTACCTTAAGGGAATTAGGGTTTCCCCCCTTTTTCGCATCATTTCAGTAGGTATAAAATTTCACAATAGGTATAAGATATTCTAGATATGGAAAGTTTATTTTTTGTGTAATTTCCTAGTTCCTACAAACTTATTTTAATTTTGTGTATTATAATTAGTTTAGTTTTTTGAATAACATAACATTTATTGATCCATTTATGCTCTCACCTTACACACATAATCTAGGTGATAAAAAAGGGTGAAAAATAAAAATATTCACTCGATGTATGCTCTCAACTCACCTTCATAGGATCTTGGTGATTAGCAAGTGGAAATATTTTAGATGAAAATTCTTATTATTATCAAAAATAAAATTAATTTTTAATTATTAGTTTTTTACTTATACATAATTTGGTTTACATGTTTATAGATTCATTTCAAATTTTAATCAATATAAGTATTGGGTAAGTATGTTATTTATAGAAACTTAAAGAGATTATCTATTTCAAAATAAAATTTATTTTAAAAATAAAATTTATTTTAAAAATAAAATTTATTTTAAAAATAAAATTTATTTTAAAAATAAAATTTAAATAAAACCTTAATTATAGATAATTTTTTAGTTAAATAAAGAATAAAGTAAGTCTTTAATTATAAAGCATTACCATATATATATCCTTAATCTTGGTAGAAATTATATATAAAATTTTATATAATTAATATTTGAAATTTGAATGAAGGAAAATCATTTGAAACCACTTCATAGGATGAAGTTCTAAGCAATTTATTCCTTCTTTAAGGGTATATTTATGCTAAATGTGTTCCCTCTACAAGAGGGACCAAGCTAACTTCGTCCATAAATGATATACAATATTAGAGAAGGATTGCAAGACTAATATAATGATCTTAATTATTCCTCATCATCAATCTACTTTATAGATGGCATATGGGTGAATGATGTCACATATACATCACTCTCTATCTCCATGACCCTCTCTAGTTTGAACATGTTTGAATCCTCGCTCCATGATCCTCTCTAGTTTTAACATAATCCACACATTTATAGTAACCTTATACCTATGGGGAATGTGATAAACACATATATAACATTCCTCAATGGTCTATTGTGGAATCATCAATGGTCTCGATGGGTGAAGCCTTAGTCTTTTCTTCACCATTACTTTCAATAATTCTAGTTCATCCACATCTGAATTTTGTATGTATTTATTCTTCATGCCCAATACTCTCTCTAGCTCCTCCTAGACCTTCTTCATTATTGAAGGGTGATTTGATAATAGTTTAAACATTCCTCACTCTATGGTCACACTTGATTTGTCAATTGTAGCAAGCAACATTTCTTACCAAAGCCCATAATATATGAATATCTATTTTTATAATATATACTAGAGAAAATAAATAAAAAACACATATAGTAAAGAATAAAAAGATTCACGGTCTTTACATTGCTATCTTGTTACAAAAACTCCATTTAAAAAATATAATATTCTAACAAATAGTCGATTTAAAAAAAAAAAAAAAAAAAAATTTTTGATTATCTCAACATGTATATGCTATTTGAAACTGGTGCTCAACTTCATCTATAATTTAAAATAAAACTCAACTAAAATATGTAAACTATAACACCTACAACATTTGAGAGAAAGAAAAAAAGTGTGTAGAGATTTAGTCTAGCTGGGAGAGCATAGATGTGGAGAATAAATAAAACATTTAGAATAAATAAAATTGAATATTGGAGATCCTAACCATTACACCTTTTATATCTCCATCCTCCTATCCTTCAATACTCATTCCCCTCCAATCCATCCATCTTATCCACCCATATCTCTAATCCTTCCACACACTTTCATACCCCTTATTCTCCCATCATCCTATCTTGAGCATCCTAGTGACTCATCATACATTCCATATATAGAGTGGGGAATCTTATTATTTTGTAACATAGTCCTTAAAGATCACATTTGAACTCTCCATCCATATAAAATATTCCATTCATGTCATATCCACGATTTCATCCCTTCATCCTACACTCCTTCCATCTCCCCATCTTTATCTCCCCATCCCCATCCATCAATCCTTCCTACCACCTTATCCTCTCATCACATCATCCCTTGTAATTGATATGTAGAAATAGGCTACCCCATGCAATCCAATTAAATCCATTCCATCATATCCATCTCTCCCATATAATTTAAATGCTCATCGTAATCTAAAATCACAAGCAAATCATAATCCATGCAATCTAGTGTAAATCATCCAGTCTCATCCTTGGTCTTGTTTCTAGCATTTCTATAAGCCTTGATCCAAATATAATAATGATCACCAGAATATATCATTCCCAATCCTTGTGCTGTTCTGGGATATATATCTCCCACATCAACGACACTCCATCCATCATTAATCAATCAAGTGAATTTTCAACTTGACCAAGGTAACATCATGTTTGTCTTGGAATTATTTTGTGCATGATTTATTGCTTGTTTGTGAGAATTCTATTTTGTTTTGCATTTATACAAGTTCTTGTAACTTACCTACCACAATGATATCATGTTCTTCCATATCATGGTGCTATACGTCATATGGTTTCTTGTGACCTATCTTTTTCCATGCATGGGACACATTGTCACCTTGGTTACTTATACTTTTGTGCATAAGGTCTAGTGCTATATCAAATAAAGAGTGTTCAAGTTGATGTAGCATAATGACACATTTCATTCATCCCTCTTCTTCCTTCCATTATCTCTTCATCCTTCCATACCTTATCCCTTACCCCCTTTTATCCATCATCTTGCATCCTCTTCCTCATCACCTTGCATCCTCTCATCATTTTCTAGAGCACACCCATGTTCTCTTGAACCTATATGTCCTCTTGAAGGGGCATCCTCATCCTTGCTTTTATAATCTTTCCTCCTAGTCACTCCTTTGAATGACTAGGGCATCCTTCCTAATCTAATCATCTTCTTCCAAGTGCTATGTTTTAATATTCTTTGAAATGATGCTAATTTGCAATATATCTCAAAGAGGAAAAAATGTAGACCCTAAAATTGACACATCATCATTACGTAACTATTTATTCCATAATTAATTGAATAAAACCCTAAATATTCAATTAATTATCCCATTTTCATCCTTTATTAATTAAATAATCTATTCATCACTATTCACCCACACCCATTTTCTAGCCTAAATAACTTAATCATTTTCCTCATATAATCTACCTTAGATAAATAAATCCAATTATTTATTACCTAAGTCCCCCATCCATTTTTGAAAAATTAAATAAATAAAATATCTATTAAATTCCTTATTTTCTACATATTCATTAAGTGGGCTAAAATCAATTAGCCCCTTAATTACCCACTTGCACAGTCTAATACTAGTCAAACCCCCATCAAATCATGCACGTCCCTGCATATGTACAACGACATGGGCCTTTCGTACACATGGGATGGGCCTTTGTACATGTGACATGGCCTTGGTACCATGTCACATGGGTTAAACTACTTGCACATCCCTCTTGGGTACTCCAAAGTACTCTTTCTATCTTGTCCATTTAATTCTTCCCAGGTGAATCTCAACTCTCAATTCTCCCTTTAATCCCTCTCCCTCTACCTCCTCCAATCACATGATGACACTTGTCCTCCTCTCATCTCCCCATGGCTCTCAACCAATATAAGCCATTGATCTCATCTATTGATTTTATCCATCTGTTCCATAGGCCAAAAATCTATAAGTTGACATCAAACCGAGCCATTTTTATATAGATAGATCAACCTCATATGCAACCTTATGTTGCTAGAACAAGCACTCACATCCAACTATCCATGAGCACAACCACCATTCTATACTGCAACAAGAGTTGGTTTTGGTAAAATTGTTCACACTTTTTATCAATTTTTGTGAGTTTGTATACTTAATCTGAGTTTTGTTTGTGTTTTGAGTAGAGTAGGCTAATATTTCTTTGATTTACTCGATAGGCTCAAAATTTCATGCGCACACTATCCTTGTGTTTTTATTTCCCTATTTTTGGGGTAACTTTATTACACATGCCTTGATGCTTATCTCTAACTTATGTGCTTACACCTTATTTTAGTACCTTTTTATTTTATCTTTATCATTACAATGTATCCTTTCTACTCTCCTCTAAATTCCTTGTATCTATTTGATGCAACCAATTGGAGGGGAGCATATATCGTCACTAATAATTTTCATGGTTGATAGTTTAGATGGTATATAGTATTAATTAGAGGGTAAAAGTAAAAACCTATGTCACACTTTTATAAAGGAATCGACCAACACAACAATAATTTTCAACTTCGACTGCATAAAAGTGGTCTTATGTTTTGAATTACAAAATGATGTAAACTAATGAAATGTAGAAATCTTGATGAAGTTTATGCTTGTAATTTTTAATTTTTATTTTTATTTTTTGATATTTTTTTTTATAAATTTAAGAGCATATTTTGAATTGCTAAAATTTTTTAGGAAAAAGTGACGTCGAGTTGACATCACAAAAAAAAAGAACAATTTTATTTTTCCCTAATTTTTTCCAAAATAAATAACTTCAATATCTAGTGCATGGATTTTTTTTTTGATGTCTATTTTCCTCGTCATAACATTTCAAAGTCAAACTTACCAAAATTTGATAGTTTTCATTTGATGTCAAATTTTATCTATTATTTTTATCATTTTCAAAACAAAAATTATACCCATTTGGAGAGGATTCTCTCTTCTAGTGCACCATATATTTTTCAAAATATTTTAATATGTTTTGATATTTTTTAAATTTCTAATCAGCCTCATTTTTATTATAACAACCTACTTGCAATATTAAACGAAATATATTAAACCTAATCAAAATATCAAATAAATTATATATTTGGATTCTTGACTTTGAGCTCTACAAAAGGGTAATTTTTGGTTTTTGAAAAAATTGTTATGATTGAAGAAATATTTAGTTCAAATGGAAAGTTTCAAAAAATTCTGAAAAAGGATGAGGTGGTTGCCAATAAGGATGCCACATAGATAGTTTTGGTTGAAAGGATTTCAGTCAAAAAAGTTTCAGCCGAAACTTTACATTTAAATTTCAAGGCACATTTATAAATTATAGAAGGAAATTTTGATTGTATAGTTTTGGGCAAAAGTGTTTCGCCTGAAACTGTATGTACAATGTATAGATCGCATTGTTTTGGGTGAAACTATTTTGTTGAAATTATTTAGGGCGAAATCATTTTGCTCGTAAAGTTGGGAGAAAGTGCGATGTACATGTTTGTGATTTTACCCCAAAGTCATCACCATATTTATATAGATTTAAATAATTTAGTAGAGACTTTCCTGTTGGACTCAAGGGAACATTGAGAGGGGGGGTGAATCAGTGTTCAACAATATTCAACCTTCATCCATTCAAAACATGAAAGCATTTCATCATTGCATTAAGGAAAATATATATGCATTGAAAGTAAACATCCATAACATCATGACACACAAATTTTTGCGTGGAAACCTTGTTAGAGAAAAAACCACGGTGGAGATTAATCCACAATTTGAGTACTCAAAACATAGTATTTATAAAAGGAATGCACTTGCATTCAGGCACACTGCCTAGAGCTCATTGCTCAAAGATAAAGGCTTACTGCCTACAAATTTGAGATTAAGACCATCTGAAGAGGTGAAATGAGATGATAGCATCTAACCATACTAGGTAATAGTTCCGGTGAAGCTCATGAATTTTATTCTGGATCTGCTTTTTGACTTTCCACTTCGCTTTGCCTTGTTCTGCTCTTTACTGCTCTTCACATCAATTTCACATTACTGCTCTACTATGACTCGCTATTCACACTTCTTAATATTCAAACACCATGTTTCTCACTCTCTATCACCCTTAAATGATAAAATCAATCTCTTATATATATCTGCAATCAAGACTAATTCATCCAACAGTTGACTTCATACGGTATTAAGATATTTTAACTTGTCGGTCAGATCCACCATAAATTATTTATGCGCATCCTCCAAAGTCGGTTAAGACCAAGAGATGACCCAAACAACACTTAATCCAATATTGAAACTTATAATTAATTTCATCTTATAGATCCATGAATTTCATCTTTGCCGGGTCGGCCTTCTAGCATAGATAATTGACAAATTAGTGCTCCGTACCTCCTAGATCGCTTACCAACGAGTGCACATCAAAACTTGAGTTGCATGACTTGGGTTGCCATCAATGAAAACACCTTCAAACCAAAATTCTTAGCCATATGCCAACATTTCCTTCATTTTATGGAGTTTTATTGCATCTCATTGGCACAACATGTGGGGTTTTATTGAATGGTTGCATTATATAGATCATTTTCTCATTTCCACATCACATGGAGCTTTTCGTATCACTTCTTGAAGAAGTAAAATTCCCTATCCCTTTTCCCTCTTCTCATTTATTTTGGATAGTTAAAATAAATTGTAGTTCAAGTGCTTACTTTGATCATATGGAAGATGCCACCCATATTGTAGTTTTTTCTTATTTTGGTTGTATGGAAGATGCTACTAATTGCATACTTTTTGTTATTTTGTAAGTTTTAATTGGTCACACATTCTAAGGGGAATACAAGAAGGATACTTGTATCTTTTTAATGACCCATATATCTTTTTATGAGTGTACATACATATTTAGTTTCCATGTTGATTGATATTATCCATATACTTTGAAATGCATGTGATTTTTAGACTCACATGTACATCAGTGGAGAAAAACATCTATTGGAAAAATAGCATGTTGATGCCATTTCTCATTTAGTTTTGTTCTCGCTTTGATGAGAATGTCTTAATACAATAATATATTGACAAATGTGATACTTTGGTGCTAATTTTGGCTCACAACCTGATTCTTATGCATCACTTTTTTACCCTCATTTGCACTTATTTCAATACATTCACTCCCCATCTCAAGATCATCAACTTATCCAAGTTCAAATCATTTCTATAGATCACTCAAGATTTATCAATACTAATCTCGAGGAGCTCAAGAATGTTCATTGAATCCTATGACTCCAAATTCAAATTTTAATTTTCCCCACCCATTTTATTAGTTATTTATGAGTTAACATATGTTAATGTGGTATGTTGCTATGTCATGAAATTTAAAGACATTAAATGAGCACTTAATTACATACAAGAGGATCACATGTTAAGAGGAGAATAATTAAAGCTCATTGCAATCTTAAAGAGTATTAAAGAAATCAAATCTACATCATCATGCCATAGGCCACTTGCATGTTTGCAAACATTGTCTTTAATATTTCTCATCATTGTTAATTTGGTTTGTCAAGGGGTTTGACCTAATAGAACCTATTCACCTATCAAGTCTACATGCTCCTTAACAGTGTCTCTAGGCACCATTTTGATAAATTCAAATATTTAGTCACACTTTCTCAATCAATTTATGTAGTTCAAGATCAATCTACATTATTTTCTAACATATCAAACTCTAAAATATTCATTCATTCATTTATGATAGTACAAAGTTGATTCAAAACAATATTTACTATATTCTTTCGTAATCAATTGAAAACCTAAATCTCCCTATCCTCTTATTTAATTATTAGATTTACCTACATTCAATTATCAATTCCAACTCAATTATCTATATTGATTTATACTTATATGATTAGATTTATGCAATTAGTTTACACATCATTTTTTTTTAACATTTTCAACAAAATATAAATAATTTATACTTGTATGATTACATTTATTTAATTAGTCTACATATCATTTTTTTGAACATTTTCAACAAAGTTAATCAACAAACAAACAAATCAAACAACATTAAGAAATTTGTTAAAAAGTAACCATTCAACGGACTGTCTAAACTAATTTACCAAACTTATTCAGAGAAGCCCGTCAAGAAAATAGCTTTCAAACTGTGCTTTTTATTGCACAAGTGACTGTCTACAGGAGGGGCAAGAAGGATTCTGGACCAGCCATTTGTCGATGCATTCCACATGGAAGCTGTGATTACACAGTGTCACTATTCTCAACTTTTCTCCTTCCGCAAACTCTGCCAGGCAAATTGCACAGTCTGTGTCCCTGACCTCCGATTCCATGCTGTACACAACACTAGGCAGTGTGTTAACACTGATTTGCTTCACACAAGAGCTGTCGCCATCACCACTAGTCTGGCCATTAACACCAACAGGGGATAAAATAATCCCAATGATCTGGCCAATGGATCGACAGGCACAGCGTACCAATCTGCTTACGGCCATAGCACAGAGCAGAGAGACAACAAAACCTGCGAGTATTATAACCAATGTACCGTCAAAACTCGAGGGCTCATCCACCTCTAAACTAGCATTTGGGGAACTTAGTGGAGAAGAAACTAAGGGCACTGCTTTTTCCTCATTCAATAACTTTCTTCCCACTATTTCAAAAGGCCAAATATCATGCATTTTGGAGACACTGAATCAGAATGATCTGGTAAAATCAGGCAGGCAAGTAGAAATAAAAGATAGATAGATAGAAGAATTTTAACATCACCAGACCAAAGATAGTTTAGATACAGTAGACCCTGTCATTTTAGCTTTCAGATTTGTTGATCGATCGTTCAGAAATTTGATGATGAACTCTCCTGTTTTTCTAACTTTCAGTTTTGTTGATTGTTCAGAAACTTGATGATGAGCTCCCCTATTTTTCTAACTTTCAGATTTGCTAATCAATTGCTCGGAAACTTGATGATGAGCTCCCCTGTTTTTTTAACTATCCTCTTTCAATAATTTTCTTCCCACTATTTCAAAAGGCCAAATATCATACATTCTGGAGACACTGAATCAGAATGATCTTTGTAAAATCAGGCAAGCAAATGAAAAGATAGATAGAAAGAAGAATTTTAACATCACCAGACCAAAGGTAGTTTATATACAGCAGACCCTGTCATTTTAGCTTTCAGATTTGTTGATGGACTGTTCAGAAACTTGATGATGAGCTTCTCTGTTTTTCTAACTTTCAGATTTGTTGATCGACTATTCAGAAACTTGATGACGAACGTTCTGTTTTTCTAACTTTCAGATTGTTGATCGATTGTTCAGAAACTTGATGATGAGCTCCCCTGTTTTTCTAACTTTCATATCTGTTGTTCGATTGTTCAGAAATTAATGATGAACTCCCCTATTTTTCTAACCATTCCCTTGACATAAATCTTATAATAAATACCTCTGAATATCTCCATACTTATCTACTTATCATAATAAGCTTCACATTCTAAAATAAAATACTTCTCAGATTCTAACTGCCCCCTGCCGTTCATGAAAAGACATAAGCTTGAATTCTTTGGAGGAAGGTGTTTACTAAATACATAAACCGACAAAGGGTACAGTAAAACGTAATGTCTAGCCAACGTGGAGGCATCCATAGAATGGAGAAATCCTTCAACTTGCACGAATCTGTGAGCTTCAAGAGAATTTTTGGATAAGTTGGCCTCTTTCAATTTTAAAGTTGGCACTTTATTGTCGTTTAGCGGCCTAAATTTTTTTCTGGGTAGGCAATTTATAAGGCATAATGCGTACGTGTCCCATTGAGATAATGATTATTGAATTTTGTGCCTCCTGATTTTGACTTTATTGGAAAAAGTAGGGGGCACATTTTTTTAATAATAATATGCTGAGTAATAATTGCTAGTTTTATTGAGTAAAGCTTAATGGGGAGAAAAGATAGGGACCTTTGTCCAATTAGTATGTAAGGGCATAATGGGAAAGCTAATTTATTTGGAGGCCCAATGGTTTTAGGCTTATGAGAGAAGGAAAGTAGTTGATTGGAATCTCCTATGGATTTGAAGTAGTGTATGGGTAAAACAAATATCTTTTATAAATCAATTAATAATTGTTATAATTATTCAAATTAAGTTTAGAAATTAAATTTATTAAATTGTAATATTTAGTTAGATTTTAAGGATGAAATGTGATGTTGAAGATGTTAAAAATTGATTTATCAAATTTTTATAGTTCATTTATATGTCTATTTTAGAATGTGTAAATTGAATAAAATTCATCTTTTTTAGAGATGTATTTGTGGATTTGATCTTTATATTCATAAAATTAAAGTGGTGTGTGGTCTAGGGTGAAAGTTGAGGGTGAAAGTTCACTCTTGTGTCCTCTTTACGCTAACTTATGAGCACAACTAAATTTTAGCATTTCCAATTAAAAGTTAATGTTGGTGAAAAATATGTCATTTTTTCACATATGTAAATCACTTTGGTATCAATTCACAAAAAAAAAGATTTTTTTTGTTTGAAAAGCTTAGTATTCTCACAACTCTGTAAATAATATTTACTTAAGTATAGTTTTCAAAAATATTATAAAATTTTAATATTTTATTTAATGTGTATTTTATTTTTACTCAAAATAGACCATCAACACCAAAGGGTAAGTTTGCTTGTCTTCTCAAAAGTAAATTATTAAACCTTATTTTAAAAATAAATATGACACATTAAAGAGATTCCATGTCCAGATATAAATATTTTATCTCAAGGATAAATAGTTAAGACAAAAAATGGAGGCCTCTTGAAATAATTGTGTTTTAGAATTTCAAAAAATTATTGAAAATATATTTATTTAAATGAGAACAATTAATCCATACATCAAAGTTTCAAGTTATAAATATGAAAAATAATTGAAGGAAAAAGAAAGAACTTTACTATAATAAAGAGGAGGCCCCCTTAGACTCATTTTCACTATTTTATTAGAAATCAAATTATAGTGTCAATTTTACAAAAAAAATACTTTTTTTTAAAATTTACTTTTTGTTAGTTTATATCTTTTTAAATTTTAAAAGATAAATGCCATTTTCTAGTTATTCAAGTTACAAAATTATAACAGTGTTGGTTATTTTGTTTATAAAAGAGGACACAACTTTGAACTTTCACCCACCTAAACCTATACTCATAGAATTGATATGGCCAAAAGTGGACTAGTAATTTAATTTGGTCACCTTGATCTCTTGATATTTTTTTAATTGTAGTGTAGGAAAAAGTATCCCTTTTTCACACTTAATTTGGGAGTTAATATTAAATGAACTAAATTATGCCTTAATTTAGTGTTGTAATATGTATTTTACTTATTCACATTGAGTTTAGGGCCTTATTAATTAAAATGGACTTAATTATGCCTTATTTTAATGTTAAAAAGTGTACCTCTTTACACTTTCACATTTATTTAGGACTCTATTAATTAATTGAGGTTAATTTACCTTAATTGGCCCCTTCAATTCAAATCCAAACCTAATTAATTACAATTTCTTAAGAGGAAAACCTGGCATTCATTAATGTCATAACATAACACTTATCATTGAACAATGTGTGTCCTAGGTAAGTGACCTAGGACCCATTCACCCATGGATGAATGGGTCCTCACTTAGACCTAGGACCTAAATTTAAATTATGTTTTTGGTGGTATTTTAATGATTTCAAATCTATATTTACATGTCGTCTTGCATTATTTGAATTTTGGGAAATCAATGTTACATACCTATAAATATGAGGTCATTTCACTATGTTTCACCTAAGAAGACTTTCAAGCAAGCTAAGAGTATTCAAGTGAGCATTTCAAGGCATTCAAGAGTAGATTTAGTGAATAATTATTACAACAATCAAGATCCAATTATCATGTCAAGGTCTTCTTACATCATGTATGAACTATTTGAGCTAATATGTTGATGTAGTGTTCAAGGTCCATTTAAGCATTCAAGACATTATTTCAAATCAAGTTTCAAGATCAAGATCCACATCCATTGAAGCCATTTCATACTAATTGCAGATCTACATTCCAAGGTTCATTCAAGGGTTTGGTGAGTTGTGACATTGCTTTGTTCATTCATCATTTCTTCATGTTTTATTATTTCATTACAAGGTTTAATTACTAAAATTGGGTTTGACCAAGGCAAACCCCCATTCACCATAAACAAAAAAATATCCCTCTTGATTTGTGTTTGTAGACTTAGGTGGAAGATATCTTGAAGATCTCTAGAAGATCAAAATTGGAGAAGTTGCCAAAGTTTTCAAGAAAGTTGTCATCTCATGGAACCTGAAACATAGGAAAAATAAGAGATTTAGATCTATTGTAGAGGCTCCCAAAAGCTACAGAAAAACCCTAAAACAAGACCCATTCACCCCTGGGCAAATGAGTCTCAATTCAACTTCAGAAAAAGCACTTTTGGTGACTGGTACATACCTTCTTACCTCTCTCAGATTTGAAATTTAATTTATGGTTCCATCAATATTGAGCTTAATCTTCAAGATCCAAGTTATAGATTGCATTTTGGAGTTAGTTTTTTTATTTTTAATCTTTCTCCCCAAAGTGTTTTTTAATCAGGGCCCCCATCCTTGCAAAAAAAGGAAATCGGTAGATTCACACTTTGGATTGGCTCACCTCAAGGTTGTTAGTCATTTCATTGGGTGGATCTTATTTCCTAATGAAATAAAGGAGAATAAACCTTCTATCTATTATCATTTTGGTGAACCCCACATATTAAAACACCTATTTTTCTATGTTTCATGAATAAAGAGGGGTACAAATTTATTAAATCATGAAGAAACCATACATATCAAATACCATCTCTACACCAATCGCCTAAGGACTGAGGACCCAACACCCAAAACTTAATACAAAATATACAAGAGGAACTAGTCCCTCAAGAAGCATATCTAATGAAAACCATCTTCCAACCATGTCCTCAAAAAATAATCTATCAAAAAATTGGGAATATTCCTGGGGAAGATGCTCCACTTCAAACCACCAAGAAACCTATGTCCCCTTGTATTTTTGTGCATGTAGCACATGATACCCATAAGCCATCGAATATTCCCCTTTGGGATTATAACTCTAGGCTAGAATATCACTCCCTCCTTGGGAGCTACACTCTCTGCCAGCTAAAATCCTTCTTAATTATTCACGATCCTCAACAGAACCCCTAGTGGGCCACATTGAATGATCCTTCCATCTATCCACCTCCACTTGCCCCAATCTCATGGTAATTTTGAAGTGCTCAAAATGAGACTATCCAACTTCCACAAAATGATTACATAAACCATGTAGACAAGGATATACATAAATAATTGGGGGATACCCATCCCACGAATCATGCCAAAAGATGGCTTTAGAGCCCCTATTACAAGTCTACAACAAACCCCTCTCAATCAAACTGACACCTTTTTTAAGAGTTTCCAAAATCACAAAACCCTTACCCAACAAGAAAACCCTCGATAAATCTTCCTTTTCCATTCCCGTTAGATACTTAAAGGTGAGGACCCTAGCCCAGATTTAATCTTGATTAGAACACCAATGCCAATAGAGTTTAGTTGCCAAGTATTAACCACTAAGGATAGCTTGTCTCAACCCAAGACCTCCTTCTTGATTTGGTCTACAAATAGTTTCCCACTTAACCAAACACCATTTTGAAGATGCCAAATTACCATCCCACAAGAATTTCCTTGTGAGTGAATCCAAATCCCTAATGAAACATATATGAGCAACCTAGATCAAGTACCTATAATTAGGGAGAACTTGTAGCACTGAATTCAAAAAAAGGACTCTCCTAGAAAAGGAAAGCCATCTATGGGTCTAATGATTGGCCCTTGCATGAAATTTATCCAACACATTTTGCCAAGTCCCCCTAGGCATAGGCTTAATAGAGGGAGGAATGCCAAGATATACCAATGGAAGATTTCCTATTTGAAACTTGAGAATTCAAGCAATTTGATTTTGAATAAGATTAGGAGCATTGAAATAGAAAATATAAGATTTATCTTTGTTGATATTTTGACCTGAAGTTGCTAAATAAATATCCAACATCTGCCTAAAATTAGTAGCTTTGCTAATTTTGGCTACTCCCATCAACACGATATCATCTAAAAATTGTAAACGAAATTGGGAGGGTATTCAATTGCCCCATCTCTATCCTTGAAGAAGACCTTGACTAATAGATACTTCATCAGGTAGTGAATGTTCCTCCAAACCATCTTAGAAGTCATAATAGAAGCCTCAAACTACTCCTCAGTATGATAAATCTTCTAAGTCTAGTGAGTCTTCCTCTAAGATGAAGAAGAAATCAGGCGAACCTTGTAGTTTTTGTGGTAAGGAGGGACATCCAATCACTCAATGTTCGAAGAGATTAGAGGCTATAGAGGAATCTATGCAATGACATAACATCTCATCCCCTAAGTCTTCTTCAAGATGTTCTTTTGTTTCCTAATACATGGATACCAACCTTCTTTCAATGTATCAAATTTGTCAATCTAGAAAGGACAATCAATTTTACCCTATGACATGATGTAGATATCCAAGACCTTCATGATCTTGATATTTTTGTGGTCACTATGAGTGTTGATTCTCTCTCTCATTTATATCAATTCGATGGTTTTGAGAGTTTAGCTGGTACAAGATCATCCTTTATAGCACATGCAAAAATAGTGAGTAAGCTTTGGCATGAACATTTTGGTCATGGGTTGTATCACTATGTCCATTAGATGAGTACACAAGAATTGGTGTTAGGGCTCCCTTAGATTTCTTGTAATGATCGTGTTTTTCATGGATGTGCTCTTAGAAAAAATCATTGAGATTATTTTCCTACGGGTAGAGTCACACATGTTAAGGAACCCTTACAGTTGGTACATAGTGACCTCATGTTATTTTCAAATACATTTTTAGGGGCCAAATATATGCTCACATTTATTGATGACTTCTCCAAGCATATATGGGTGTAATTTCTTAAGTACAAGAGTGATGTATTTGATTATTTTAGGATATTTAAGACATTTGTGAGAAGCAATCTCGTATTTCTATTAGGTGGATACACAAAAATAATGGAGGGAGAATATGAATCAAAATTTTAGGGACTTTTACATTGAGCATGGTTTGTAACATAAGCTTACAATTCCATACACCCCTTAGTAGAATGTTGTTGCTGAGCGAAAGATACAAAAATCATGGGAGATGACCATTGGTATGATTCAATCATGAGATATGCATTCTTATTTTTGGGAACTAAAACAATTAATTGTGCCAATTATATTTAGAATCATATTCCTCACAAGGCATTGTGACATATGACTTCTGAGGAGGCTTGGTACCATGCCAAGACCAATGTATCTTCATTTAGAGTCTTTGGTAGCGAGGCTTGGGCATTCATTCCTGAAGCTCAATAAAAATACATGGAGAGGAAGAGTTGGCCACTCATATATGTTGGATACTATGAGGATGTTAAGGCATATAGGTTGTTTTATCATGATTCCAGAGATGTCTTGTTTCAACAAGATGTATAATTTGGTGAGCACTTTCCTTAGATAGATTCTCCATCCCCAACATCTCCCTCATCATCTAATACTCACTCTTCATCTCTTGAGGATGAGAATGATTCTTAAAATATCCCACCACCTCTAGATATTCAACCCTTACCTAAATTGGCTTGTAATAATATTGATGCAGTTGGATCTTTGGTAGGTAATAATTAGATTCATGTTGTATGTGTATAGACATCAAGTGTTAGTCTTTTGAGTCATACCATTTTGGATGATCCTCAAAATACTTTAGAGGTGGTTGGTATTTCTGAGTGGGATAATGCTATGGTAGATGAGTATTCTTCTCTAACGAAGAGTCATACTTGGGATCTTGTTCCTCTTCCTAAGGGAAGAAAGTTGTTTCAATGCAAGTGGGTGTACAACACCAAATATCTTGTAGATGGTTCCATTGATAAGTACAAGAATCTTGTTGTAAAAGGGTTCTTTCAGGTCAAAGGAATTGATTATTCTAAAACCTTTTCCCTTATTTCCAAGATGAATTCTATTTGCCTTGTACTTTCACTTGTAGCTTCACAAGGATAGATAACATTTCAGATGGATGTGAAAATGCCTTCATTGGACTGAGCATGGTTTGCAACATAAGCTTATAATTCTATACACCCCTTAGTATAATGTTGTTGCTGAGCGAAAGAAAAAAACTTCATGGGAGATGACCATTCATATGATTCAGTAATGAGATATGCATTCTTTTTGGGCTGAAAAAGTTAATTGTGCCAATTATATTTAGAATCATATGGCTCACAAGGCATTGTGACATATGACTTCTGAGGAGGCTTGGTACCATGTCAAGCCCAATGTATATTCATTTAGAGTCTTTGGAAGTGAGGCTTGGGAATTCATTCTTGAAGCTCAATAAAAATACATGGAGAGGAAGAGCCAAACACTCATATTTTTTGGATAATATAAGGATGTTAAGGTATATAGGTTGTTTGATCCCGATTCCAGAGATGTCTTGTTTCAACGGTATGTTTAGTTTGACAAGAACTTTCCTTAGATAGATTCTCCATCCCCAACATCTCCCTCATCACCTACTACTCACTCTTCATCTCTTGAGGATGAAAATGATTCTCCAAATATCCCACCACCTCTAGATATTTGAAACCCGTACATAAATTGGCTTGCAATAATAATAATGTTTTTGGACCTTTGGCAGGCAATACTTTAGATTCCCATTGTATGTGTATAGACATCAAGTGTTAGTATTTCGAGTCATACCTGTTGATGGTGAAAATAACACAAACAACGTTAAAATAGAATATTTCTACTCTATTTCTACTGAAAAAGAAAGACAACATATAGCAGCCTACCTCCAAAGGTCCTGGTAGTTGGTTCTCAACTGTCTGGTGTCACCCAATTGGTCCATGCAACTGTAATATTCAAGGGGCCTGTGCTGGTAACAAAGAATGCAAACAATGACTCATTTTACCGAACTAGCCTTAGTAAATAAAGGGGGTTTCAAACAAAAGAAAAAGATAGATCAGAGGGTAAACCAGTAAACATGAACAAAACTCATCTAGCATCCAGACATATATCTTCAAAAATAAATGTTTTCCAATAGATCAAGAAAACCAAAGCATGATACAATTCACAAAATAATCCATACCATTATATGCATCTAAGGTGCTTATTTTAATTCTCCTATCACAACTATTTCAAAGATTCCAAAAAGATCACATATTCATTCATTGCCAAGATCATAGATCAACATACTTCAATAAATTTAATTCAATGATAATCTAATAAGATAATAATCCTTAAATATGGCTTCTTCTAATGAATTTCATCACATAAGAAACAATCATGCTTCAACACAATCACTGGCATACAGATAGATTATAACTCATCAACCTTATCAAGTAAAACAACTTAATTCTAACACCGTATTGAATAAACCTGTCATTTTATTTAACTGTAAAAATCAAGTAACAATGTATCTCTATAATCACTATGAAAAAAATCTATATCCTAATATCAGGTAGGCCAATTCTATTCTCTATCAGCCGACCCTAAAATATGATACCTAAAGGGTATTTTATACCTCTTTCTCCTTTTGTAATCATTCTTCTTCTTCTTCCTTTTTGTGAGCTTCCTCAGCAAGCTTTAACTTGGCTACCAGAACTTATTTCTCCCTCCGGTGTCTTGCCTTCTTTTCCTCAAGGTCATGAATCATTTGTATCAATTCTAACTTATCATTTTCTTCTTTAACTTTGAGCTCATGCTCCTTTTGCCTCTACTGCCTTTCTACTTCATCAACTTTTGACTTAGCTTCAATTTGTTGCTGTTGTAGTATGACATCAACTTCTGTCTTGGCATCGACTAACTTTTTCTTTTCTATTGCTACAGCTTGCTCTTCAGCAACCTTCCCGACTTCTTCAAATAATGCCCACTGATCCTCTTGTGTCATTACCTATTAAGTATCCTCCTCTAGAGGTATATTTTCTTGTATTCCTTTATCTGACAGAGTTTCATTCGAATCTGTTCCAACATCATGAATTTCTACCTCCACTTCTTTTCCCTTTATAGTTTCAACCATACTATGAAGAGTCCACTTTTGAACTTCTTCACTTTGTTGTTTTGCAAGTTGGACTTGAGTAGAAGATTCACCTAATGTAGGTGTTGAAACAACTGATCCCATTTGAGCATCTCCTTTTGGTGTCTCTTATTCATCAAATTCTGCTTCAAGCTCTATTTCTTCAATGTCTGGAGGAGGGAACTCCAAAGGCTCTTTGGGAGGTGTCTTTTTTTTGAGCCTTTTATATCCTTTCCCCTTTTTAGGAGCTGGTCCTTGAGGAGCTTTGGTTCTTAGAACCAACCATTGAACGCTTCTATCCAAGACTGCTTGTCCTATCTGTTTAATGTCAATGGTTTCCTCACTGTCCCGATCAGTTAGATCCAGACTTTTAGTCCCAATGTTTAAAGCTTCATAAGATGGATCGAATACAACTCCATCATCCACCAATGTCTTAGGAATGTCATTCTTGATTCCAAGCTCTGCCATGAGTGAGACAGGTAACCTTTCATAATTCTTCTTCCTCAAATCATACTCATCCTGTCGGTCACTCTAGAAATCCTCCAACAAATTGAAATTATTATCAAACACAGAAGGCAACAAAGCATTCATTTTACCCTTCGGGTGAAAGTGGTTATGAGCTATATATAAACCTAGCTTCAACTGTAACAATTCACTGCACACCACCTTTGCTCCTACCAGATGCTGACATCTATACTCACCCAACTTCATGGGGAACTTGTGACATCCTATCTTATTTTTTAATCCAAACCGGGCATTAACCCCAAGAGCCTGATATACAAATTCCATTAACACTATCCTGTTATTGCAACATCTTGGCAAAAAATGTGGATGACCTTCAAAACTAGCTAGCCTAAAATATATAAACCTGGGAAAAATTGAATGTACCAACATCCCCATTCAGTGATAAATGCCATGGCCTCTTGGCTCAGTCTGTACCCTGCATCTCCGTTGAGTTGGTTAATGATCACATATATGAATGCATCATTAACCCTTCTGAATTGAGTCTCAGCAACCTATAGAGACAACTGGTTATAATGCTCCCACACCTTCTTCTATCCATATAATACTCCCATTATCCCCACTTTGTTCAAACCTGGGAAGATACCTAATCTTGTTGCTGCATACACAATGTAAGAAGTCATAAAAAAGCATTAAGTCTCCCTGATGCTGGTCAATTGATCATGAATAGCATCTGATACAATCATCGACCAATCAAATTGGTGGGTGCCATTTAAAATTATCTGGATGAAGGGAAACATCCACTCCTTGAAATGAAAGGCATCTCTCTTCCCAAAAGCCCTAGACAACATCATTATTAAATCTGATACCTCCTTGTAGAAATCTTCCCTCTTTGGTTGGTCCGGAAGCTTGGTTAGAGACTTCTTCTCTGTCTTTAACCACTTTTTGTTCAAGTGAGACTTGTTGGATTCCTTATATTTTCTATATTTCTCTAGGGTTTCTGCCTCTGTTAACTGCACCAAGTTCTTGGGATCCAGGACACTAAATATACTTTGAAACATATGAGGAGTAAGATCAATGATTACATTATCTTGGGAATCCATGCATTGTTGGGTAGACGGATTGTAAGTTCCTGCAGCTGTCAAGATCAACTCCGGGCATTGGATTGATAAAGGAAACATGGTGATATGAGCCAAGATGGAATCAACAATTCTTTGTGTCCTTCCTGTTATATCTTCAACAAAGGTTTCTGAATATAGCTCCTGAAAATTGTATTGGCCCAAATTTATGTCGGTGGTGTCTGACCAATCTGATTCTACTTTGGTTATTGTGACAACCAGACTCCTGTGTTTATACCTCAAGGTATAAGGTAACTGTTTTGGCTTGATCTTCTTGGGTTTAGTTGCTGCTTTTGATGTTCCTGCAGGCCAGTTCCTTTGGACAGCTTCTCCTGATGTTCTTGATATCCTTCAGCTTTCCTGCAACAAAACCACTAATTAGATCTGAATAAATATCTCAAAATATGTCTTAAAAATCATACCTTTCATACATACACCGGAGGCAGAACCAGGCAGCAAACATCTTAAACAATCTTCTTTTAACATATTGCCGGGCTCGGAGCAAAAACTGTTATTGACATTCTACTAACAAGAAGCAGGCTTGGAGTCGGAAGTGGAATAGTGATCGGAACCGGAGCCGGAATGGAAACTGATTTGGTTTCCTTCAGATTTTCTATTTTCATATTCTATTTCGGCTCCACTTCTGCTTCCGCTAAGGTTAGCATTATCTTGAAATGAAGCTTCTTACTATAAGCAGAGTCAAAGACGGGATGAAAAATAGAATTGACACTAATCATAAAACATATCCAAAAATCTAAATCAATTCCGATCTCGCTTCTGGCTACATTGACCATGACGTCATCAATGATTTTAACAATTTAATGCATAGCTTCATGATTAAAGACTAAGGTCATATGAAACGAAATGAGGATTAAAATATAGCATGAAAGGACCATACCCATATGACCGTGGGGCGACTATATTTTAGGGCATGATATTTAATCATTTTAAACGCGATCATAGAAATGCATAAAAACCCTTATCTAGAAAATGCGATATAAAACTAGGGTATGAATTCAACCCTTCCTAATTTAACTAGATGAATGCGCAATAAAATCCTAAGTAAAAACAAGATTATATCAACCCTAAATCACTATAAAAACCTAGATTTAATCTACCTCACTGTAAAAACCCTAATTAATCTACACGTTTAAAAACCAACATAGCACGACGCGATCACGACAAAATGTGAAAATGACAGTGCCCTAACTCATTGAAAACCAAAAATGCAAGCCAAAACGAAATCAAGAACAACAACAAACAAAGAAAGAAAAACAAACACGCAAACCTACTGAGATAGCGAACTTGCCCAAAATAAAAAACATGAACAGAGAACATGAAAGTAAATAAAAGAAAAATGAGAATAGGAACCCTACCTCGAACGCAAAACTTGGCAAACCTTCTGAAGAAATCCGTAAGCAATTATCTATCCGCTTTCAATCAATTCACTAAGATGAACTCCATAGCTGCTCTACTTCACTCTTTGATTTCTTAACAATGATAATAATAACCCGTTTAATCCCTAATCAAGGTAAAATTAAGAGTTTCTACCTACTCATGGAAACTATCATTAATGCATTAAATGTAGTTAAGAGGAGTCAAAACTAGAGAAGAACTAACACATTACTGCAGTGTGACTTCAATAAAAAGTCAATGACCAAGAAATGACGGGAGCGGAATCAGAATGAAAACAGATTTGGAAACTTAAGGAATTTCTCAACTTCGTTCCTGTTCCGGGTCCAGTTCCGCCGACAAAGCATAAAACAAAACCAAACACACAAGTAAAATAAAAAGACCAAAATAATAAAACTTAACACAAGGACTCAATCTAAAACAAAAGTTCAAAAAGCGGAGGTGGAGACATGATGGATTCTAAATTTGCAATTTTGAATAAATACTGACTTAACGTGAGATTCGGCTTTGGCTTTGACAAGGACAAAACAAAAGGTCAAAAAGAAAGACTGTCGGGATGGGGATCATAACGAGTTTTGAAAGAAGTTTCAGAACCCGATTTGGTTCCGACTCCAGTTTCAACAGACTAAACCAAAGAAAAACAAAGTGTTGGAAACAAAAGACTCCAAAATTTGTTTGAAAATCAACAAAAGATAAAAACATAAAGGGGGACCCATTTTGACCAAGGCAAAAGATGGGGTGGTTATGCAAGGCATAAGAAATGGTGACTCGGCTGGGAAAATGGTTTACCTATTTTCAAGATACCCAAAGAAAGTTTCAGTCACCCTAAAACTACTTGGTTTATGAAGCATACTAACTTGAATAAGATCATATATATGTAGGATAAGTTTGAGCTAGAATCTCAGATGTATGTGCTTATGAGTTATTTTTGAATCTGAGTGTGTGCATATATTGTGCATCATTCTTTGTAGATACTTTCTCTATTTGTGAACAACTATACCTAAGATTCAAGCTACATAGGTTGAGTCCTTTAACTATCATGCAATAAAATCTTGGGAATTGCTCCGCTGCCAGACATGCGTCCATAGCCCCGACATAGATACCTCTAGTTCTTTCAAAGCATTGCGCTACTGCCAGCTAGGCGTCCATAGCCCCGATAGAGATAATTGATTGCCCACTTGATGTTGAGTTTGCCTCTTCTTTCTTTCTTTTCTTTCATTTTAAAAAAAAAACCTTGCTTGTGGAAATCTTTTGTGCACCTTGCTCAATACTTCAGACATAATGAATCTGAAACATGGGTTGAGAACTACTATGGATTTCATGATAGTCTTGGAATCGGATTTTTCACTTGAATCAAAGGGTAGAGCCATTCTAAAACAAATAGGTACTTACTCATGCAGATGTTTTCCTAATTTGGTGACAGATCTTTGATCACAATTCATGAGATATTCACAATATATCTTCTATCCTTAATAACTTTTCCAACCCAAACTAGAATGGTCATAAAACATAAGTTTCAGAATGAAATCCTTTTCAATGATGATAATGAAAATACCTAAACCAATTTATCTCCTAGTACCAGTAGCATACTTTGAATAACAACCCCTTAATTTGAAATGAACAAAATGAGGATCCCCAATGAAACAAGACACAACAAAACAAAACAAACAAAAATAGAAAGAAAAAAAACAAAACCAAAACAAAAACTAAAAAAAAAAACTTAATTACATATGATATAGTATAATACATTTTCCTTTTAAAACATCAGATCTTTCATGCACCAAAATAGTGCTTGAGAAACTGACCATTAACTAGTAATGGAATAGGCACTCTTGTTAAGGTACTCAAACAAAAAGCATTCTCGCCTAGTATTTCAGCCACTTGATAAGGACCTAACCAAAGTCTATCAAACTTCTGATGATCTCTTTTCTTCTCTTTGGCCTTATCCCATAATAACACAAGATCTGATATCCTAAAAGCTTTTATCTTGGCTCTCTTGTCGAACCAACGTTTGACAACAACCTGATGCTTAGAGAATTTTTGCAAAGTAGCGTCTCTTTGCTCTTCCATGTTTAACAAATTAAGTAGTCTAACCTCAATCCTATTATCCTTGGTATAAAATTACTGCATGAACTTAAGAACAGGTATCTGTAAATGGACCGGGAAGATTGGATCCTGGCCATAAACTAACTTAAAAGGTGAATTTCCTAGAGCTGCTTTCATTCTGGTTCGATCTGCCCATAAGGCAAATCTCAACTGGGTGTGCCAGTCCCTAGGATGGTTCTCTAACAACTTTCTTATAACTTCCAACACGTTTTTATTTATGGACTCAACCACTCCATTTCCCTGAGGGTAGTAATTGGAAGAATACTTCAAAACAATTTTATGTTCATAAGCCCATGAAATGAATTCAGCAGAAGAAAAAGTAGGGCCATTATCACATACCAAAGCAAATGGAACTCCAAACCTGGTTGTGATGTTCTCAGTCAGAAACTTGATGACCACCTCTGTGGTGCTATTATTGCAAGGTTGGGCCTCAGTCCAACGTGTGCAGTAGTTAGTTGCAGTCAAGATGAATTTATGACCTGCAGAAGAATATGGATTAATTACACCTACAAAATCAAGTGCCCATTGAGCAAATGGCCTTACCTCATATACTGGTTGCAAGGGCATTGCAGGATTTCTTTCTCTAGGTGCAGAAGTTTGGCATACATGACAAGTCTTGCAGTGTTGATGTGCATCTCTAAATACATAAGGCTAATAATAGCCTGATCTTAAAATCTAATGAGCCAAAGCATCAGCAGATCCATGCCCTGTTCCATGCCTCCCATGAAACTTAGAAATAGCATGCTTAGCTTCTTGCTGATCCAAACAGCGTAGGTAAATTCCTTGAATATTCTTTCTGTAAATAGATCCCCCTTTAAAAATGTAATGAGCACTCTTCATCCTCAATGCTCTCCTCTGAGTAGCATTCATTCGTTCTGAACATTTGTTATTGAGGAGGAAGAAAATTAAATCCGTATACTAGGGATCCTTTGAGAATGATTGGACAGTGTACTGTTGGCAAGTAATATTTTTGTCTACTTCAGCCATTGCTTTTGACAAACCTTGTCCTCGAATGAGTTTCATCGGGTGAATTTCTAAGTCAAACTCCTACAAGATTATGATCCACTTCCCTCTTCGTTCCCCTAATTCCCTTTGCATCAGAAGAGACTTCACAGTTGGATCTGGGACTATGGCCATTAGTTGACTTTGAATTATGTAATGCCTGAACTTCTTCACTGCTCATACCAATGCAAAGACTTGTTTCTCTAGTGGTGAATACCTTACTTCTGCATTCTTAAATGGAGATATCATAAAAGAAATCGGTCTCTCCTCGCTCTCTTCTCTTCTCTATGTTAAAATTGTTGCATATGAATGTTCAAAAGCAAAAGAGTAGATATAAAAGGGTTTTAGATAATCTGGGCTTGTCAAAAGAGGTGCCTCAGATATAGATTGTTTAATCTACATGAAAGCAGACTTAACCTCTTCACTCCACTCAATTTTCACATCCTTCTTCATCATTTCATTGAGGGGTTTGACAATCTCTGCAAACCCTGTTATAAATTTCCTAACAAAATTGATCCTTCCAAAGAAAGACCTCATTTCCTTCTTGCTACCTGGCTTTGTCAATTTCAAGATGGCCTCTACTCGGTCAGGATCTATGGAAATCCCTTCCTCTGATAAAATATGACCTAAGATATTCCCTTAAGACACTCCAAATACACATTTCTTTGGATTAAGAGAGACACCATAACTTATACATTTCTTTAGAACCTTTTCCAGGTCTGCAGCATGGTCTTCTCTATTCCTAGAGAAGATAGTTAAATCATCTACATAGATGATTATAAATTTTCCTATCAAATCTTTGAAAGCTACTTCCATTTCCCTTTGTATAGTAGCTCCAGCATTGTTGAGACCGAAAGGCATCCTCCTGTAAGCAAATGTGCCCCATTTAGTGGTGAAAGCAGTTTTCATCCTATCCTTATGACTAACCAAGACCTGACTGTATCCAGAATAACCATCCAAAAATGACATCATTTGGGATCCATTAACCCTTTGCAATACTTCATCAAGAGAAGGTAAAGGATAATTGTCTTTCTCAGAAGCCTTATTTAGATTCCTGAAATCAACACACAATTTGATCTCACCATTCTTCTTATGCACAGGAACCAAATTAGCCACCCAGGTAGAATGTCTAACCGAAAAGATTATTCTAGCAGATAAAAGTTTCTGCACCTCCTTCTAGATCAAGGGCTCAATTAAAGTATTGACCGGGCATTGCTTCTAGCGAAAAGGCTTGGCATCTGGCTTGAGAGGTATGGTGTGAGTAATCATTGAAGTGCCAAAAGTTTTTAGATCATCATAACTCCAAGCAATAGCTTCAATGTTCTGCTCCAAGACCTTGATTATCTTGTCCTTAATTTACTGAGGACAAGTCTTTCCTATAAGAAAATTCCTTTATGGGCCTGAGTGATTCAAATTAACAGATTCATACTTCCCTCCATCACTCTCTGTAGGCACCCTTTGGCAAGCCCTTGGGTCGGAGTCAAATATCCTCTCTAAAGCAACCATCCCTTTCAGAATGCTATTACTATTCAAATCCAATATACCTTTTGGAATCTCTTTCTCAGGATCCCGATCTCCTTGATCTCGTTCAGATTCATCTATTATTTGTCCTTGAAAAACATCAGAACTTTCCAAAAAGGCCAATATGTGCTGATCATCATCAAATACCTGAAAGTGTCGAACATTATCTGGAACAGCTGGGACTGAAATCAACTCAACTGAAAACCTCTTTAGATTAGAAGTTTGCATCTGCAATTTGATTAGCTTCCTTGGGGATCAAACTAATCCCAAAAGCATCAAAATATTCGATTAAATTCCAAACCCTGTTTCTGTACACAACCAATATTTTGTTATGACATGTATATTGGCTACGTACCTACTTTACAATCACCTCAAAATCTCCCATAACTATGAGAGCAGTGACCTTCTTCTTATGAGAAAACATAAGACCCCAAGCAAGTACTTCATACTCAGCCACATTGTTTGTGCAACCAAATTGCAATCTATAAGAAACAAAGTAAGTCTTCCCTTTTGGGTTAGTTAGCTCAATCCCTGCTCCACTTCCTGCTTTAGATTTGAAACCATCAAATTTAAGAGTTCATAATTGATCTTTGGCTGGGATCTCTTTCTTTTTAGGGATAACAGGGGATGACTTACTTGAGATGTGTGGCGGCTCAAACTTTTGCTGTTTATGAGAATTTGACTTGGGACAAAGCTCAGTTGAAGATTTTTCTATATTTTTAGCCTGCTCAAAAATCTCTTTTTGGACACCCTCTTGGGTTAAATTGCAATCCAACTCATTTCTCATTAATGCCTTGGGTATTAGCAAAGTATCTGGGGTAGGTGTATTGAATAGGAACTGGGACACGTCAACTTCTTGTTGGATTTCAGAACATACAACCTGAGCCTGTTCTTCTGGTAAAGAACCTTCCTGTTGAGAAAGACTAGCCTGTGTAAGAATAGTTGCATCCTTAACTTGGAAAGAAAACTCATTGATGGGGGTCTGGGCTTATTTCTCTTGACATATTTGCTGAGGTTGATCTACATGACTTAGAATATCTAAGCATGATTGACATGTTAATTCTGAATGATTGTGATAATGAATCCTACACCAATTAGGAAGCAACAAACTACTCAAATCAGTTTCTTCTCCTAAAACCAACTTATCTTGTTGCAATTTCCTTATCAGAACCTGCTAGTTGATGCAAATCATTGGGTCACTATGTTCTAGGGGCAATGTATCCCTAGGACTGACTATAGAGAAAGTAAGGACTTCCTCTTGTTTGTAAACTCCTATCTCAGTCTCAAAATATGCTACTTTATTTGAAGTATCATATTATGTAATCATATGTTTGAGTCTAGGTTCACTTTCAATCCTTATCTATGTTGCAACCCCCTTCCAGGGTAGCCACATGTGAGAGAAATCCAAGGACAAATATCCACCTATACTTTTCATCAGCTCCCGACTTAGAAGCATCCCATATGTCTCTGGGATATCAACCACTTGGATACCTATATAGGTCCGGATCCTTGGATTTGATCCAACCTGTACATGCATGTTCTTCAGTTCACCTACAACATTGACCTTTGTTTTATCTAACTGGATCACTTTCTTATTGGTCGGGATAGGACTCAATCCTAGCTTTTTACATATTGAGAATGACATAATATTTCTCGATGCTCCAGAGTACAATAAACAATTGTGAAAATTCTTTCCAAAAATTCTTAAACTTAAAAGAAAAAGTGGGGTACTGGTCTTACCTTTATAAAAGGCTACATTTGTCTCCTTTGCTGGAGTCACTTTACCTTTTCTCTTTAAGTGATCTACCTCCTCCAAGGCTTTCAATACCACCTCATGTTGAGCTAGGCACCACTTCATGATGTCAAAGAATGACAAGGATGTCTTCTGTCTCTGCAATTCTCCAATAAAGTCAAATTTTGAATCATTCCTAACTTGATATTTAGGAAAAGGAGGCGGGTTGCCTCTATTTTGAAGATCAGAAGGTCCCTTTGGTGGTGGTGGATTATTATCCGCATTTTGGTTTGGTGGGACCATGTTGTTTGAGGGTGCAGATGTAGTAAATGGGCCCTTATTCTGATTTCTCAGAAAGTGACCTCCTTTGGACTGAAAAGCTTGAGCATCATATACATCTTCCTCTGGCTCATTATCTCCTTGCATAGGAAACTGATGTTTTTCTTCAATAGTTTCATAAGTCATAGCAGTACTGACTGGCCCATTATCCTGATTGGAATTTCCTGCTAGAGGATGGGCATCAACTTGTACAATCTTTACAATCTTCTCCATTTCAGGGTAGTTAACCTCAGAATGTGCTACAGTATCATGTAGCCTGCACTAATTAGTCATGAAATTGAAGTCAACAACATTAGCAGTATGTGGTCTCTCCTCACCAGACTGATAGTTATGGGGAACTCCCCCATTGTTAGGTCCAGTATTCCATTGCCTATTATTGTTGTTGAACCTCTAGTTGTATCCTCTGTTCTGATTTTGGTAATTTTGGTTAGAGGAATTTTGACTTTGAAAGTTTCAGTTGGTGTTCTGGTTCCCATTTTGATTGGAATAATTTCCCTGATTGTTGTAACCTCCATGATTCTGATAATTCTGATTTTGGTTGTGGGGAGGGTTTTGCCTAAGCTGTGCCATGTCATTAGAAATTTGAGATAGAGTCTTCTTGAGAGTCTCTAACTCACTAGTCAGTTGAACAATTTGTTCATTTTGCACATTTTGTACTACAGTTGGGGAATGAACATGGGTTGATCCTCCCGCTTGTTGTTGTGGATTTTGAGGTTGTTGGGAAGAATTTTGCATGCCATTACCGAAAAAGGGCATGGTAGGTGGAGCTTGTAGCTCAGACACTAGTCCATATTGGGAGTAAGACATCCCTAGGACAGTGTTGTATAATGGTGGGTTAGGCATCTGATAATTCATGGGAGGAAGAGCTACTCCTAAACCTCCTGGTTGCAGACTTATCTGTTGTTGCAACTTGAAGGCCAGATGATAGACTTTATACAAAGAGTCAATCTCACTAGGCTGATAAGTTCTCTACAAGAATAGGCCAATTAAGGGATCAACAACTCTTAAATATGCATGTATGGCAATATTCTCAGTTACTAGATAAGGGTCTTGCAACCTACGAAACATTCTTTGGAATCTAGTATTGAACAAAGGTAGTGGCTCATGATGTTCCTTTCTTATTGTGGCAAACTGGTGATACAAGATGGCAGGGTCTACATAAACCCGAAATTGATTAATAAATGCATTTTCTAAATCTGTCCAACCTAGGATAGATCCTCGGGGCAAATTTAAATACCAGTTATATGCCATATCTCCTAAACAATAAGGAAACAATCTACATACCACATCCTGATGAGCAACTTGAGCTCATGTGCAAGTGTCTTTGAATGCTTGTATGTGCTCCTTAACACTTCTTGATTCACCATGTATGTATTTAGGACAAAACTTTTCTAGGTTCTTTGGTAAGTCATGAATTCCTCCTGGAATAGTCCCTAACGGATATGGGTTATTCACAAAGTAAGCCATGGGTGGGATTGGTTGAGCAGGTGGTGATACAATCTGAAATGGTGGAGACTTAGGCTTGCTTGGTGGTGGTGATGTAGGTGGAATTGGTGGTGGTGTAGGTGGATTTGGTGGAAATCCAGGTGGAGTAAGTGGTGGTGGCAAGGTAGGTATCAATATCCTACGAGCATGGGGTCTAGGTCTGACCGAGGTTTGAAGTTCTTCAAATGGTTCAGGATTAGTGGAGGATCTGAGAATCCTCTCATATTTCTCTGGTGAGAAAGACACAATGCGAGCCAACTTGTTCTTTCAGGCCCTCCTTCTAGCACCAGATCTGTTGATGGTGAAAATGACATAAACAACGTTAAAAAAAAATATTTCTACTCTATTTCTCCTGAAAAAGAAAGACAACATATAGCAGCCTAACTCCCAAGGTCCTGGTAGTTGTTTCTCAACTGTCTAGTGTCATCCAATTGGTCCATGCAACTGTAATATTCAAGGGGCCTATGTTGGTAACAAAGAATGCAAGCAATGACTCATTTTACTGAACTATCCTTAGTAAATAAAGGGGATTTCAAATAAAAGAAAAAGATAGATCAGAGGGTAAACCAGTAAACATGAACAAAACTCATCTAGCATCCAGATATATATCTTCAACAATGAATTTTTTCCAACAGATCAAGAAAACCAAAGCATGATACAATTCACAGAATAATCCATACCATTGTATGCATCTAAGGTGCTTATTTTAATTCGCCTATCACAACTATTTCAAAGATTCCAAAAAGAACACACATTCATTCATTGCCAAGATCATAGATCAACATACTTCAATAAATTTAATTCAATGATAATCTAACAAGATAATCCTTAAATCCGACTTCTTCTAATGACTTTCATCACATAAGAAACAATCATGCTTCAGCACAATCACTGGCATATAGATAGATTATAACTCATCAACCTTATCAAGTAAAACAACTTAATTCTAACACCGTATTGCATAAACTTGTAATTTTATTTAACTGTAAAAATCAAGTAACAATGTATCTCTATAATCACTATGAAAAAAATCTATCTCCTAATATAAGGTAGGGCTATTCTATTCTCTATCAGCCGACCCCTACAATATGATACCCAAAGGGTATTTATAGATATACAAAATATGAACTCCACTTCTATTTTAAGTCGACCCACCCTTTTAGGGTTTACAATTATCCTTGGAAACTCAGTTAAACTAGAAGAAAAGAGAATAGAAGAGAAGAAAGTCACGTGTTTCAAAAACTGCTAGTGCTGCATGCAACATGCAAAGAAAAAGAAAGCCATGCATGCATGAGATTTAGGCATGCGAAGTTTGCTCCATCATGTATTCGTCATAGCTGGAGAAGACTTGTTGTAATGTGTCTAATTCAGGCCCATCCACCTAGTTGTCTTCAAACTTAATTCGCTCCAACTTTGTTGCAACAACCCCTATCATATCCTTCATCTTTGTCAACTCTCTCTTGGCTACTCTTATTTCTTCTTTGATGTCCATCAACCTATCTATTAGCAAATCTTCACCAACATCTCCTCTCTGCATAACCTCTTTAAATCTTTCAGTCCATTTCTGCTTAATTTGGCTTAAAGGTAAGCCTTCTTTTACAAGTACCTCAACATTTACTAAAATGGCAACAATGGCCTCTAACTCCTTAAATTGCTCATTCAATTCCTTAACAGCATCTTGCACCTCATTTCTATGTTTGAACAAGAAATTTGTTCTAAATTGGAGTATACAAGGTCTTTTCCAGAAAATCTTTATTGTCTTCTTCTAATATCGACTGTTCTAGCAGGGTAGTCTTAGGCAACTTATTGACCTCTTTTAGTTTCTGACTGTATCCCTTGTACTCCTCCTCTTGTGCTTCCAAAGTTTTAACATATTTTTTCATTTCTTCCATCACATCTTCAGTCGCTTTCTAGACCTCAAAACTGTCTTCTAGAACTTCATTTATTTCTTGATCCAACTTACTTACCCACTGATCTAACATTTCTACCTTGCCCCTCACTTGTTCCAAATCCTCTACTTCCTTTTTGCTCCGTAAAACTGGGGTCTCAATTGCAACAACCTGTTGTGATCTTGGAGCAGAAAAGTTTTTGAGAAAAACATGCAATTGATCTAGTTGAGCCTTAAGCTCATCCTTCCTTTGTTTATCCTTCAACATCCTTGACTTGGTTGAGGAGGCTACCACATCAATTAGATTCATTTGTTGATCCCGAGTAGGTCTCCCCAAATTTACAGTGCCTAGTTGATAATTCGTTAATTGCATATCCCCTGCCTCCTTGTCTATCATAGGTATGGAACACTCAGCCATAATTTATCCCTTGTCAGTCAATCTAGTAGAGTGCAGGATCTTGGCCTTCTTTTTAGGCCTTTCTCTCTCAATTTCCTTCATCATATCCACCCAATTGAGAGGTTGAGAAGGTGTCGATGTTCTCCTTTTAATGTTTAATTTCAACCAAGTCGGAGCTCCTAGAGTAACAGTCATCATGGTTGAAGAAGAGGAGGTAGTAGCTAAGGGAGGTTGCACATCTACCTGAGGCTGAGAATCAACCTTTTGTTTCTGTTGCTGCTCTTGTTCTACACTCATTTGTGCCAGATTTTTCGCTTCCTCCTTATCTTTTTGCTCTTGTACTCTCTTGTCTTCTTCCTCCTTCAACCTTTCCTCTAGTAATCCTTCTCTCTCTAGTTTCTCTTTCTCCATTCTTTCCTTTTCTAGTCTCTCCTTCTCTAATCTTTCTTTCTCTAAAGCTTTAAGCTTTTCTACCTTTTCTTCTTCTTCTTGTTGCTTTCTGACCAGCTCTTTGGCCTCTTTCTCCTTTTGTAATCGTTCTGGTTCTTCTTCCTTTCTGTGAGCTTCCTCAACAAGCTTTAACTTGGCTTCCAGAACTTCTTTCTCCCTCCGATGTCTTTCCTTCTCTTCCTCAAGGTCATGAATATTTTGTATCAATTCTAACTTATCATTTTCTTCCTTAACTTTGAGCTCATGCTCCTTTTGCCTCTGCTGCCTTTCTACTTCATCAACTTTTGACTTAGCTTCAATTTGTTGCTGCTGTAGTATGGCATCAACTTCTATCTTGGCATCAACTAGCTTTTTCTTTTCTATTGCCGCAGCTTGCTCTTCAACAACTTTCCTGACTTCTTCAAACAATGCCCACTGATCCTCTTGTGTCATTACCTATTCAGTATCCTCCTCTAGAGGCATTTTTTCTTGTATTCCTTTATCTGACATAGTTTCATCTGAATATGTTCCAACATACTGAATTTCTACCTCCACTTCTTTTCCCTTTATAGTTTCAACCATACCATGAAGAGTCCACTTTTGAACTTCTTCACTTTGTTGTTTTTCTAGTGGGACTTGAGTAGAAGATTCACCTAATGTAGGTGTTGAAACAACCGATCCCATTTGAGCATCTCCTTCTGGTGTCTCTTGTTCATCAACTGCTACTTCAATCTCTATTTCTTCAATGTCTGGAGGAAGGAACTCCAAAGGCTCTTTGGGAGGTGTCTTTCTTTTGAGCCTGTTATATCCTTTCCCCTTTTTAGGAGCTGGTCCTTGAGGAGCTTTGGTTCTTAGAACCAACCATTGAACACTTCTATCCAAGACTGCTCGCCCTATTTGCTTAATGTCAATGGTTTCCTCACTGTCCCAGTCAATTAGATCCAGACTTTTAGTCCCAATGTTTAAAGCTTCATAAGATGGATTGAATACAACTCCATCATCCACTAATGTCTCAGGAATGTCATTCTTGATTCCAAGCTCATCCATGAGTGAGACAGGTAACCTTTCGTAATTCTTCTTCCTCAGATCGTACTCATCCTATTGGTCACTCCAGAAATCCTCCAATAAATTGAAATTCTTATCAAACACAGAAGGCAACAAAGCATTCATTTTACCCTTCGGGTGAAAGTGGTTATGAGCTGTATATAAACCTAGCTTCAACTGTATCAATTCACTGCACACCACCTTTGCGCCTACCAGATGCTGACATCTATACTTACCCAACTTCATGGGGAACTTTTGACATCCTGTCTTATGTTTTAATCCAAACCGAGCATTAACTCAAAGAGCCTGATATACAAATTCCATTAACACTATCCTATTATTGCAACATCTTAGTAGCAAATGTGGATGACCTTCAAAACCAACTAGCCTGAAATATATAAACCTGGGGTATTGAATGTACCAACATCTTCATTCAATGATAAATGCCATGGCCTCTTGGCTCAGTCTGTACCTTGCATCTCCGTTGAGTTGGTTAATGATCACATATATGAATGCATCATTAACCCTTCTGAATTGAGTCTCAACAACCTATAGAGACAACTGGTTATAATGCTCCCACACCTTCTTCTGTCCATCTAATACTCCCATTATCCCCACTCTATTCAGACCTAGGAAGATACCTAATCTTGGTGTTGCATACACAATGTAAGAAGTCATACTAAATCATTTAGTCTCCCTGATGCTGGTCAATTGATCATGAATAACATATGATATAATCATCAACCAATCAAATTGATGGGTGCCATTTAAAATTATTTGGATGAAGGGAAACATCCACTCCTTGAAATGAAAGGCATCTCTCTTCCCAAAATCCCTAGACAACATCATTATTAAATCTGATACCTCCTTGTAGAAATCTTCCCTCTTTGGTTGGTCTTCAAGCTTGGTTAGAGACTTCTTCTCTATCTTTAACCACTTTTTGTTCAAGTGAGACTTGTTGGATTCCTTATATTTTCTATATTTCTCTAGGGCCTCTGCCTCTTTTAACTACACCAAGTTCCTGGGATCCGAGACACTAAATATACTTTGAAACATATGAGGAGTAAGATCAATGATTACATTATCTTGGGAATCCATGCATTTTCGGGTAGCCGGATTGTAAGCTCCTGCAACTTTCAAGATCAACTCTGGGCATTGGATTGATAAAGGAAACATGGTGATATGAGCCAAGCCGGAATCAACAATTCTTTGTGTCCTCTCTGTTATATCTTCAACAAAGGTTTCTGAATATAGCTCCAAAAAAATTGTATTGGAAAATTTGTGTCGGTCATGTTTGTCCAATCTGATTCTACTTTTCTTACTGTGACAATCGGACACCTGTGTTTATACCTGAAGGTATAAGGTAACTGTTCTGGCTTGATCTTCTTGGGTTTAGCTGCTAATTTTTATGTTCCTACAGGCCGATTCCTTTGGAAATCTTCTCCTGATGTTCTTGAAATCCTTCAGCTTTCCTACAACAAAACCACTAATTAGATCTGAATAAATATCTCAAAATATGTCTTAAAAATCATACCTTTCATACATACACCGAAGGCAGAACCAAACAACAAACATCTTAAACAATCTTCTTTTAACATACTGTCGGGCTCAGAGCAAAAACTGTTATTGACATTCTACTAACAAGAAGTGGGCTTGGAGTCAGAAGTGGAATAGTGATTATAACCAGAACCGGAATGGAAACTGATTCGGTTTCCTTCAGATTTTCTATTTTCATATTCAGTTTCGATTTCGGTTCCGCTGCCACCAAGGTTGGCATTATCTTGAAATAAAGATTCTTACTACAAGTAGAGTCAGAGATAGGATGAAAAATGGAATTGACACTAATCATAAAACATATCCAAAAATCTAAATCAATTACGATCCCGCTTCCGACTACGTTGACCATGACGTCATCAATGATTTTAACAATTTAATGGATAACTTCATGATTAAAGACTAAGGTCATATTAAATGAAATGAGGCTTAAAATATAGCATGAAAGGACCATGGCCATATGACCGTGGGGCGACTGTATTTTAGGGCATGATATTTAATCATTTTAGACGCGATCACAGAAAAGCATAAAAACCCTAATCTTGAAAACGCGATATAAAACTAGGGCACAAATTTAACCCTTCCTAATTTAACCAGACGAATGCGCAATAAAATCCTAAGTAAAAACAAGATTCTATCAACCCTAACTCACTGTAAAAACCTAGATTTAATCTACCTCACTGTAAAAACCCTAATTAATCTACATTTTTAAAAACCAACACAACACGACGCGATCACGACAAAATGTGAAAACGACAGTGCCCTAACTCACTAAAAACCAAAAATGCAAGCCAAAACGAAATCAAGAACAACAACAAAGAAAGAAAGAAAAACAAACACGCAAATCTACTGAGACAATGAACTTGCCCAAAATCAAAAACACGAATAGAGAACATGAAAGTAAATAAAAGAAAAACGAGAATAGGAACCCTACCTCAAACACAAAACTTGGGAAACCTTCTGAAGAAATCCGCAAACAATTATCTATCCGCTTTCAATCGATTCACTCAGATGAACTCCACAACTGCTCTACTTCGCTCTTTGATTTCTTAACAATGATAATAATAACCCGTTTAATCCCTAATCAAGGTAAAATTCAGAGTTTCTACCTACGCATGGCAGCTGTCATGAACGCATTAAATGTAGTTAAGAGGATTCAGAACTGGAGAAGAATTAACGCATTACCGCAGTGTGACTTTAGTAAAAAGTCAATGACCAAGAAATGGCGGGAGCGGAATTGGAATGAAAACAGATTTGGAAACTTAAGGAATTTCCCAACTTCATTCCTGTTCCGGGTCAGGTTCTGCCGACAAAGCATAAAACAAAACCAAACACACAAGTAAAATAAAAAGACCGAAATAATAAAACTTAACACAAGGACTTAATCTAAAACAAAAGTTCAAAAAGAGGAGGCGGAGATGGGATGGATTTTGATTTTGCAATTTTGAATAAATATCGACTTAACGTGAGATCCGACTCCGGCTCCAACAAGGAAAAAACAAAAGGTCAAAAAGAAAGACTATCGGGATGGGGATCAAAATGAGTTTTGAAAGAAGTTTCAGAACCCGATTTGGTTCCGCCTGCGATTCCAACAGACTAAACCAAAGAAAAATGAAGTGTTGGAAACAAAAGAATCCAAACTTTGTTTGAAAATCAACAAAAGATAAAAACATAAAGGGGGACCCATTTTGACCAAGGCAAAAGATGGGGTGGTTATGCAAGGTATAACAATACCATTTCAAATGATCCTCAAAAGTTTTTAGAGGCGGTTGGTATTATTGAGTGGGATAATGCTATGGTAGATGGGTATTCTTCTCTAATGAAGAGTCATACTTGGGATCTTGTTCCTCTTCCTAAGGGAAGAAAGTTGGTTCAATGAAAGTGGGTGTACAACACCAAATATCTTGTAGATGGTTCCATTGATAAGTACAAGTATATTATTGTTGTAAATGGGTTCTCTTAGGTTGAAGGAATTGATTATTCTGATACCTTTTCCCTTATTTGTAAGATGAATTCTATTTTCCTTATACTTTCACTTGTAGCTTCACAAGGATGGATAGTATTTCAAATGGATGTGAAAAGTTCCTTCCTTCATGGTGACCTTCATGGTGATATTTATATGGGGAAACCACATGGTTTTATTGAGTATTCTAATTTTTTATAGACTTCATCATTCATTATATGGTCTCAAATAGGTTCCTTAGGCTTGGTATGCAAAGATGAACACTTTTCTCCTTTCTTTTGGCTTCACACACCATCATTTTGATCCCACAATGTAAATTCAGGGACAAGGGTGATCTTTTGGTATTTTTTCTATATGTGGATGATTTAATCCTTACAAATAATTCATCCTCCATGATCTAGAGTGTTTAGTGAGCTTTGATGGAGTAGTTTGAGATGATAGATATTATTATTCTACACCACTTTCTTAGTTTATAGGTTATTTATTCTTTGAATGGGATTTCCATATTTTAGTAGAAGTATTCTCTTGACATGATTTAGAGATTTGGAATGCTTGATTGCAAGCCTTCCCCAACACAATTTTAGTCAAGTGTTTTATTTTCTTCCACTTGTACTACTCCTTCAGTAGATGCTACATTATATAGGAAGTTGGTTGGCAACCTTTTATACCTGACACTTTCACATCTTGATCTTCCTTTTGTGGTTGTTATTCTATCTCAATTATCACATGATCCAAATGAGATTCATTGGAAAGCTTCCAAAAATATTTTGAGATATATTAATGGAACCTCACATTATGGTATTCACTATACATTAGGATATCCTTGGATACTTGGCTTCACTGACTCAAATTGGGATGGTTATGTCAATGATAGGAAGTCCACTTTTGGATTTATTTTTTGCCTTGGTTCTAGCCCCATTACATGGTATTACAAGAACAAATCTATTATTGCATTATCACCCATGGAGGTTGAGTATCATGCAATGATTTTGGCTAGCCAAGAGGTTTTGTGGCTTTTCTAGTCATTGGCTAAGTTCAATTTTCCTCTTGATAGTCCCACTACTATTTGATGGGACAATCAAAATGCCATTTACATTTATCAAATTCTAGTGGAGCATCAACATACTAAGCACATAGATACCCACATGTACTTCGTACAAAATTTTCTTCATGATGGTTTTCTTATTGCCTTGGAGTACGTTCCTATAGAGGAGTAGATTGTAGAAATATTCATGAAACCTTTAGCATCACCTCATTACATATAGTTGTGATTGATGCTTGGTGTGAAGGAAGTTGTCCTTGGGGGGTCTTCATGAGGCCTCCTTCCTTCATGTTTTTCATAAATTCTTTCATCTATCTTTAGGGGAGGAGTTTTTACCATGAGGTTTTCTCCTTTTCTCTAGTTATGAGATATTTATTTGATTGCTCATGGGTACCTCATATGGCCTTGTCGTCGAGACCCATTCTCATTTTATTTGATTTTTATGCATTATTTTTAGTTACTACCTAAGCTACACTTAGGGGGGGGGGTGTTAGAGTAATCACACATTAGATAATAATTCAAGTGATATTTAATTAATTATTATTTTAATTTATTTATTCTCGTGCACTTAAGCTAAACTTAGGTGTTCTTTTTTTATGTTAACTAGAAGAGATATTATTAGATTATTCTATCTCATCACACAAGATGATGACACTTGTCATGATCTAATCCCTTTATCATTTAGGGTTGTTATAAATCTGTCTCTCTTTGTATTATTTCACTTTGTAATTTTTTCTTGTTGAGGGTATAAAAATCATTGTTTGCAACTCTCCTTATGTGGAAGGTGTCTTTTGTTTGTTGTTTGATCTTGCATCTCATTTTTATTCACAATTTCAATAGATATAAATTTTCATATTTTAAAATTTTAGTAATAGGCGGAGTTGATAAAAATGTGAGACTAGGAGTTCTAGTTAGTGGAGGACAACTATCAATTATGGTATTGATTCTCCATCTTCTCGGTAATACAAGAGTCATTGAATGCTCAATGAAACTCCATAATTTCTATGTTTGAACATATTTTTTATTCCTTCATGGTATGTCGGTTTAGATTTATATTTTTATAATGTATTCATTGTATACGTACATGGATTTTTATGCATACATTTGTTGGTGGATAGATTTATCTTCTTGAAAATTAACTTAATATGACTCTTTATTGCCTAGAATGAAGAAAAATGACCAATGAGCAGTTGGATAGATCATAATTTCATTGGTGATCTTCCTTTGAACTTTAATGAGGTACAACTCCCTCATAATATAATTTGGTTTTTTTGGAGTATGCTTTTGAACAAAAAGAAAAAATGGAAAGAATAACATTTGTTCATAGCTATGATACCAATGTGATAGGCCTTAAGAAATAAATTTAAAACTATCAACTTGAGTGCATAGGTCATACTACTGGAAACAAATATCACCAATAGTTCAATGTAAAGATCGGAGTATCAACAATATATAAATACTTATTCAGATTTAAACTTTACTCAAACTTTGGAAGAAGATAAATGCAACACAATGAAATATCACATTTATAAAGAAAATAATATCCAAGTATTTATCTAAGCTCAAAGACTTGTACATAAACACTAAGCATCACATCTAAATATCCAATGCACAAAAAAATGAAATTCTTTAGAAACAAGTCAATTATATTGATCCTAATTCAATCAATTCTAACTCTTACATCCCAATGTAATGTGAATAAAAACTTCAAACCCTTAAAATGTCTTTGCATTACATATTTATAAACTCTTTTTCTTGAGTTGTTTTAGTTTTTGTAACTACCATCTTTAAAGTGGGAGTTTTATAAATTATCACAAAATTCTTTCCTAACGAACTTCCTTAAATACCTTACATGACTCCCTTTTAATGCATTACAATTACATGATATATATCAATTCAAATTTGGTGAGAAAACATGGTGCCACTATATTTAGTTCCTAATAGACTAAAAGTGTATACATGTAAGTCTGATGGCTCTTCGTACACCTAAAGACCTACAACTCATAGTCCTTACTTTCAATTACACATTTGGTATGACATCATGTATGAGAGAGGATTTCATAAAAGGTTTTTCATCAATTCCAATGATTTGATAAGAGGTTTGGCAACTTCATCTTATCATTCATTGCCCTATCTTAATTTAAACATTTCGATGACATCCTCACCTACCAACTTTTGATAAATGGGTTTTCTCATGGCTTATCCTCTTAGTGCTATAACTGACACCAAATCCTTTATATTATGAAGGGATTGGATTTTTCTCTTCACATTTTAATATCTATCTTCAACATATCGAGTAGCTCAAGTGATGCGACTTCAAAAGGGGACTTCCTCACCATTGAGGGACTAGAATGTAGCTAGGTTCAATAGTTGGTGGCTGACTAGCTAAAAGTGATTTTCATTATAAGGAACAAAATTGAAGGAGTGATTAGGAGTGAACTGCATATTTTTGGGGAAAGAGGGTGTTCTCTTACACTTCTAGGGTTTTTCACCTAAAAGGAGAGATGTATTTCTACCCAAAAGGAATCTAAGGGTTCATTCAATATTAATGCAAATGGGATTGAAATGTGTCTAAGTGAAATGCCGTAAATGCAATAAGATGATAAAAGAAACTAACTAATAATGTGAAACTAATGTAATGCAAGATGTTTGAAAACATAATGTGACATGACCTAAGAATGTAATAAAAATGTAATAGAAATGAAGGAGACTAGAGAGGTGCACCTGGAAACTGAAGTGTGATGCTGAGAGGTTTTGAAATCATGCAAAAACTACTATTGAGGCCAACTAGGACACTTACGCCAAGTTGGACGACTTAGTCCTGTTTCAGGAAACTGGGTATCCAGAACTATAGAAAACACTTTTTAGGACCACCAGTGGGACTAATTTTCCAATGATGGTGACTTAGTCCACCTATATCTTTCGAGAATCTCGAAGATGCAATCTGTAGCTTTCGGTCTGTACTTCATCTTCTGACAGAAATTCAGATCCAAATTTGCAAACTTTGACTTGTAGGTGATCTCCAAGCTTCTTTTAGGGTTTTGTTGACTTTGGATGATGTTGACACCTTTTAGCACCTTTCTCTTCAAAAAATCTGCATACAAGACCTGCAAAATACACAAATAGGGGAAAAGGGTTAAGGGTTACATAATAGGGGTTTGCCTTAGTCAAACCCCATTTTGGTAATCAAACTCTTGAAAATGAAATGAAATATAAAGAGAATGATGATTGAACAACATGCAAATGCTACAACTCACTAAACCCTTGATATAGAAGTTTGAAGATATGCAAGTAGCAACTCCAATGGATGAATACTTGAAGTGCCTAGAGTGCTTGAATGCTCGATTAGGGAGATAGATAGCTTGATCATGAGAGAATAAGAGAGAGTGAAAATAAGGGGAAAACCCTCTATTTATACATGATTTTCCCTAATTCCCAAAAATACCTCATCACAGGCTGACCTCAAGGTCTAGAGAATAATATCCTGCCAGAATATTTAAACAATTTTGATTTTTAAGCCAGATGGGACTAAGTCGCCCAAGGTGGCAAATTGGTCCCACCAGGGCAATTTTGATAGGTGTCAAGAATTAAAGTGTGTTTAATGATGTTTAACCTGATTATTGTTTGAAACACACTTAAGTAAGGCCTGCAAGTGCATTAAGGGTTCATTTAAACATAAGAAAGGGTCAAATTATTGATGACAAGCCTAGGAAATTGTGAGAGTTTGTTACAACTCCTTACAACACTTTGAAATAAAGCTTGGTAAGTGATAAAAAGAGGTTGTTTAGGTGAATTATAATAGAAAAGGTCCTAGAAAAGTGTGAAAGTGGGTTACAACACTTCATAACACCTTCACAAGACATAATTAGGTTTTTATTGATTTAAAAGCATTCAAGGCCTAATGTGAATGTGTTGGCCACATTACAACATCAAATCTAGGAAAAATCAAGCCAAAATTCATAAGAAAGGCCCAAATGAGAGTGAAAATGTCCAAGTATACATTTTTCTACATTACATTTATCCCCCACTTTAGTGAGAGGATGAACTTGCTTCAAAATCACACTAAAGTAGCTAAAACATGCACATCGAGAGGGATCCAAACGCACTCATGCTAGCAAGATGAGACAACAATAATCGAGAGGGATGATCAAACCCGCATGATCAAGATCCCATGGCAAACCAAACATTAGCACAAAGGGACACACAAGTGAGTGATGTAAAAGAATGAAGAGAAAGGGAAAGGGAAATTCAGATCAAGCCTCGACTGTTTGTCCAGCTACTTGTGGATCAGATCTAGGCTATTTGTTTGAGAGGATGTATACTCACTCTGAGGCGACATAACTCATGGCTGTCCATCGGGTGAGAAGGCCAAAAAGGTGAGAAACATACACGCATGGATAGTATGCACTCACACACATGCAAGTGGGTATGGGGAAAGTCATTCCGCTGGTTGGGATTCTTGCTTAACCATACCAAATTTATACCTCCTGATCAATTTATTAAGGTGTCACAAAAGATAAATGATTTGGTTTTCGAGCTTCACGAGACAAGCAAAAATTTGTATGCTTGAAGCTCATGAACAAATAAGATGACACCACATGCATGGAAGCTGTGTTATGCAAGGTGGCCATATCAAAAATGCAAAATGAAACATGTAAAAGAAAGTTCAAAGGAGTCTTGCTTAGTTCATGAGAGGTCTTTAAATTAGGGAACATTGTGTCTAATGTCTCTAAGAGAGGACCGATCAAAGAAAATAAAATTCACAACTTAGGAGATGAAGTGTGTCACATTAGGCCACCAAGAGGAATGCAATATGTTAAGATAGATCACACTTATGAAGGAAATTACACCCAATGTCATCCACAAAGCGAAAAATGCATCGTATGAAACAAGAAGGTTGCACTAAGAACCAAGAAAAAGGAAAAATGCAAAAGAAATAATGCCAATGTATTCCCCCACTTTAAAGGAATTGCTACACATTGTATTGTGAGAAATTACTTTAAAGTAGCAAATGATAAATGCAAAAATAAAGAAAAGACATGAGAGCCAACTTGGAAAGCCCCTATGCCAAGTGATATATTTCCGAGTAAGGCCGCGTCATGCAAAGGAAAAAGAAAATAAAAGAGAAGGGGTTGCCCCCAAAATGATAACACCAAACACATAAGGGATCTATGGATTTGGGGTCAGTATGTTCATTGCTACAATGATTGTTTAAAGAGCTTTAAATTGTCATCATTCCCCAAATACATAGAACTGGAAGAATGACACAAAGAGAGCAAAAAAAAAGAAAATGAAAGATCCTTTTGGGTCAACATGGAAGAGACATAGGGTGTCTCGACGCTTTGCATCATCCCCAAAAGGACAACAAAATCCAAAAAAGAAAAGGCGAAAGGAAAATGAAAAGATTTTGGGTCAACATGAAAGAGACATGAAATGTCTCAATGCCTTGCATCATCCCCAAAAGGAAAACACAAGAAAAAGAAAAGAGGCCTTTTAGGTCAACATGAAAGGGACATTTTTGTCTCAATTCATTACATCATCCCCAAAAGGAAGGTGAAACAAAAGAAAAAGGCAAAGAAAAAGAGCCTTTTGGGTCAAAATGAAGGAGACATCGTGGTATCAATGCCTTGCATCATCCCCAAAAGGAAGACGAAACAAAATAAAGAAAAAGAAATAAAAATAAATGCATGACATATAAAAGAATGAAGGTACAAATAGAAGAATGTCACAGAGAGAGAACATCAAACAGAGCAGTATGGGGGAACACGTTACACACATACACAAAAGAAAAATAAAATGCAAAAGAATAGTAATGAAAATGCAAGGCAACCATTGAGAAAGTCATCTGCCTCCCAATATTGTTTAGTGTATAGTGAGGGTGGGCAACTGGCTAGAGGGACAACAATTGCAGAACTAGTATCAAGGTGAATGATCATGTCCTAGGAGAGTTGTCGTGCAAGATCATGGAAGAGGAAAATAATGTGTTCAAATTGTTATGCACCTCTTCATCGATTTTAACAATCTCTTCATCGTCATCCAAATTAATCACAATAGGAGGACGAATGATGATGTATGTTGAAGCATGTAACCTCGATTGTGATTGTTGTATAGGATCATGTTGTTGTGGTTGGCGAGGAGGATCATCATGTATTCCTTTTTTCAAGTGTGGATTATGATTTTATCTATTTTCTTATTCATGTAGCTTGAGAGGAAGGGCACGATGTCTATGCCTATGCTCCCTAGCTCCTCTATTTATTTTGACTTTGTTGTCGAGTTGTGTTCGTGAAGGAGCAGGTTGATCAACCATCGGTTGCTTTTCATCCCTAAGGGGAGGAACAAAATGAACCATGAAAGGTTTTTCATAAACTTTCTCCTTTGCTTTGTAAACTTGTTTTATGTGAGGAGGCATGATGGAGTTACTTTCACAGTCACGTGGTCTCTTGGATGATGTCGGGGAAGTCTTAGGTGTTGGTCAGTCTTGGTTGTGGGGTTCTTTTTCAGGTTGGAGAATTCTTTCATCTAGGATAGGAATGTTGGATGTGGATGGAGGCATATTGCAGAGAGATAATTCGACAATTTTATATGCTTTAAATTTTTGGTAAGCAATGAAAGATAAATCTTTTCTAGGTGTGATGGGTTCCATGGGCTTGGGCCAAAAGGATTCTAATGAAAATTTTCCTTTGGAAGATAAGAGGTTAAAGCTACTATGATGGACAACGAATATGTCATTGTCAAATGAAAACTTTAAGCATTTGTGAAGAACCAAAGGGATAACTTTCATTGGGTGAAGCCATGGGCAGCCTAGCCTCAAACAAAACTGGTCCGACTGCGGGATGATGGAAAATGTAACATCTAATGTTTTAGGTCCTATTTGTAATGGGAGGATGATCAATCCTATTGTAGGGAAAGCAAAACCATTGTGTGTTTTAATACATGCTTTAGGTTTTCATAGTCATCTTGATAGAGATCATGTAATACCAAAAATTCCTCTGTGATCGTGTTCTCACCATAGGTGAGATCTATTAGTATCTCATTAGTGGGCTTGTCATAGATACGATTGACTATATAAAGAGGACCATCGGGGAGATTTTTAAGTGTGTCTTGAGAGGAGAAAGTAATATCAAGAAATTGCTGAGGTTGGCCCTTATGAGGGATAATGTCTCACACCTACCATTTCATCCATAGGATTAACATGGCTCACATGCAAAATCTGATCAAAATGTGTATCATCTTTAGCAACATTCATCACATCATTCTTTGTAGTTTCACTAGTTTTGACAAATGAAATATTATGTTTGGGCATTGGATTAGTGAAAATTTGTAAGTTTTGATTGGGAGGGGCAACAAACTTATTGCCTTGATCATTAACACCTGAAATGGATAGAAAACCATAATCAATGAGGTCTTGAACAATATTCTTAAGATGTTTGCACTATTTTGTGTCATGTCCATTTTGTCTATCAAAATGGTAATAAGCGTTGGAGTTAAATTTTGGAGGTAAAGGCTTAGTAGGATCGGGTGCAAGAACAACAAGTAAGGTAATAATTTATTGTTGTAAAAGTTGAGACATTGTGTTATGAAGGGTGTCTAGTAAAGGTGTGAAGTGTCTTTTTGGATCTCCATAATTAAAAGGCACCATGGTTTTAACAACTGGCACTTGGTTGTTGACAGTTTGAGTTGGTTTTTGAGGAGGGTTGAACTGTAAGAACCCTTTGTTTTGCTTTTTAAATGGTTGGGAGTTATTTTGGTTGGTAGATTCAAATTTCTCAATTCAACTAGAATTGGATCTTTTATCATGATTACTAATCAAATTGTGGTAATCACAAAGGGCTGTGCATAAATTCATGAAAGAGGGAAATTTCATCATAGTGAGTTTATCCTGAAGGTGAGTTAGCAAGTTTTCTATAAACATCTTTTGGAGATGTGGGTCAGGGATCTTGACATCGATTTGGGAATAAAGCGGTTGATAGTGTGAGATAAAATCAATTATCTTTTCATCATTGTTTTGCTTGCATCACATCAAATCGACCAAGGTCTTCTTGGGAATCATATGCACTTGGAAATGATTGATAAAAGAATCAAAAAGTTCATTAAAAAGGAACAAATTGAATTGTTTGGTAAAGAAGAAAACCATTCCAAGGCAATGTCTTTTAAAGTGTGGAAATAATTTCGCTAACAGTTTATCATCAAGGACAAAGTCACTACATAGAGTGGTGTAGGAATTAACATGGTTAGAAGGATCTCTCTTCCCCCAATATTTCTCAAATCTAGGCATCTTGACTCCTTGTGGCATTGGGGTTCACAATGTTTCCAAGGAAAATGGGTTGCTGCGAACATAATATGTGGGTGGGCCATTCTAATTTTGGTTGATGGTAGAAATTTGTTGTTGCATGGATGATTTTTTTTGGAAAATTTATGTTATGAGGGGGTCAGTGTAAGTGGTATGAAGTGGAAGAGAAAGTGGTGATGGAGTGTAGGTAATGGTAGGGAAATTGAATGGAATACTAATGGATGGTATGGTGGAAGAGGATAAAACATGCAATGACACATAGGAGCTAAGAATGCTAGTAGGAATACCGATGGAAGGAATCACATTACTAACTTGTTGCATTATGGTAGTGACATTAGGAGTTGTATAGGTAGGTGTAGAGGCTACTATTGAGGGAGGAGGATTTTGAGGTCCTCCTTGGCTAGCCAGAGTGTTTTCTGGTTGAGAGATACTAGAGGTGGAAGGAACATGTTTTTGATATATCTCAACTATTTTTTTCACAACGTCTAGGCCTTCGTCACTGTTAATGCAATGGATGTTTTCTATAGTTGGAATCATAGTGGTTGAAATGCTGTCAAGGCTCATTTGATGTTGCAAGTGTACTAAGTCCTCATGAATGTGAATGAGCTTGTCTTGTGGGATATCGGTAGGTTTATGTTTAATAGGCATGCTACATGAATGCAAAGAGTTACTAAGTGTAGTTTTTATGCCTGGTGTACTATTGTCAATACTAGGAGTGGAAGCTCTAGATAACCCAAGATCTACAATGAGTGTACATTATCATGATATTTCATGAGTCCCAAACTTCTTCTCACTAAGGTATCAACAATAGGACACTAAACACTCATGCAACGGTTTCTAAATGCAAGGTTAATGCAAATGCAATGCAAACAAAGAGCACTAAAATGCTGATAATTGAAATTATAGAAAGCAACACAAAAATACAGAAACAACAAGCAAAAATGCACAAAATATAGAGTAAATTCCAACAAATACAGTGATAAATATGCAACTGGACTAAGTCACCCAGGGTGGTGAATTAGTCCCAGTAGTGATTTTTTTAATAATTTTAAGAATTTTTAAATGGTTTTGATGATTTTTAGGTTTTTTAGATGCAGATTTGATATGAAAATGAAGTATTTTTTGGATTTTTTATGAAATGCAATGCAAAAAGGTAAGCTATATGAGCTTTTCACTAATGCAAACTTGAAAACCCTAGAATGCAAAACAATGCAAAACCCTAATGTAATGGTGATGCAAGCTATTCCTAGGATGAAAATGCACTTGAAATCAGAAGTAAAAATGTTCAAAAGACGGGTTCACCAAAATGAACCATAGATTTTTGGGGAAATAGGGTGTTCTCTTGCGCTTCAAGGGTTTTTCACCTAAAAGGAGAGGTATTTCTACCCAAAAGGAATCTAAGGGTTCATTCAAGATTAATGAAAATGGGATTGAAATGTGTCTAAGTGAAATGTCCTAAATGCAATAAGCTGATAAAAGAAACTAACTAATAATGTGAAACTAATATAATGCAAGATGTTTGAAAACACAATGTGAAATGACCTAAGAATGCAAGCAAACTGTAACAATAATGAAGGAGATTAGAGAGGTTCTGGAATCTTGCATAAACTATTGTTGAGGTCAACTGGGAAACTTATGCCAAGCTAGGCGACTTAGTCTTGTTTTGGGGAAATTCTCCAAGAATAGGTTTCAAGAAACTGAGTATCTAGAACTGTAGAAAACACTTTTTAGGCCCAACAGTGGGACCAATTCACCAATAATGGTGACTTAGTCCACCTACAACTTTTGAGAATCTCAAAGATGCAATTTGTAGCTTTCGGTTTGTACTTCAACTTGTGACAAAAATCCGGATCCGAATTTGCAGACTTTAACTTGTAGGTGATCTCCAAGCTTTTTTTAGCATTTTGTTGTCTTTGAATGATGTTGACACCTTTAGTACCTTGCTCTTTGAAAAATTTGCATACAAGACTTGAAAAATACACATGCAAAGAGGGGAAAGGGTTAAGGGTTAGAGAATAGGGGTTTGCCTTAGTCAAATCCCATTTTGGTAATCAAACCCTTGAAGATGAAATGAAATATAAAGAGAATGATGATTGGACAACATGAAAATGCTAAAACTCACCAAACCCTTGATATAAAATTCTGAAGATATGCAAGTAACAACTCCAATTGATGAATACTTGAAGTTCCTAGAGTGCTTGAATGCTTGATTACTTGATTAGGAAGATAGATAACTTGATCATGAGATAATGAGAGAGTGAAAATGAGGGGAAAACCCTTTATTTATACATGATTTGCCCTAATTCCCAAAAATACCTCATCACAGGCTGACCTGAAGGTCTAGAGAACAATATCCTGCTAGAATATTAAAATAGTTTTGATTTTTAAGCCATGGGACTAAGTCGCCCAAGGTGGCGACTTGGTCCCACCAGGGAAATTTTGTTAGGTGCTAGGAATTAAAGTGTGTTTAATGATGTTTAGCGAGATTATTCTTTGAAACAAACTTAAGTAAGGCCTGCAAGTGCATTAAGGGGAAGGGGCCATTTAAACATAAGTATTGATGACAAGCCTAGGAAAGTGTGAGAGTTTGTTACAACTCCTTATAACACTTTGAAATAAGGCTTGGTAAGTGATAAAAAAAGGTTGTTTAAGTGAATTATAATAGAAAGGTCCTAGAAAAGTGTGAAAGTGGGTTACAACACTTCACAACACCTTTGCAAGACATCATTAGGTTTTTATTGATTTACAAGCTTTCAAGGTCTAATGTGAATGTGTTGGCGACATTACAACATTAAATCTAGGTAAAATCAGGCCAAAATCCATAAGAAAGGCTCAAATGAATGTGAAAATGTCCAAGGATACATTTTTCTACATTACAAGGAGGATTATAGGGGAGAACCTTTTGGCACAAGTTCATGTTCATAATTCTAAAATTTTGGAGCGGTTCATCTACAACACAGTTTAGACTTTTGGTAAATTCAAGTGAGGTTCTAGGGCCATTGAGAGGCTAGTAAAAATGGCATATAGAGCATGTTGAGTTTTCCTTGGGATATTTGAGTGAGAATTCGTATAAAGGCTTAGTTGGAGATGTCATATGTATTGCCACAACCCTAAAGAAGGAAGAAATAAAGCAAGCTATTACTCTCTTGTGTGAGGGGCTTGAAAGGAATGCAATGGAAATTTTTGTATATGTAGAATTTTATAAGAATCTCTTTTCTCCCATGTAGATTGAGAGGATTTAGGAGATAGTGGAAGGAATCCCCATTCTATTTTTCTCTCTCTATGTGTAGAAAGTTTGTATCTGCAACTCTATAGTTACTGTAATATGTTTGTTTTATGTTTAATCTCTTTGTGCCACACCATAAATTCTAATTTTAACTTAGTAAATTTTAATTTAAATTGATTCTCCTTTTGTAGCACATTACTTCCTTTCTTCTCTTTAAGAAATACCAAATTCTTTAATAAAAAAAGTATCGAACATGAAATTTATGGGATTGAAAATAAGTTGTAGAACAAGTGTCAGGTCCTAATGTGGTTTTGAGAACCTTGTTAGAATCTGACAAAAAATTCAAAAATCTATATTTTTCATCATTTTCTTTGAAGATAAAACCCTTTGAAAAAATTAGGAAGTTTTGGAAACCCTCTCAATTTTTTGAAAGGATAAATGAAACCAATCCAAATACCACATCTTAAGAAAATTTCACTCATTTTTAGTGAAAGAATGGGTTGCAAGAACCTTGCCAAGAACTAACAATGGTTTTGAAACCTCCATTAAGTTACAAAACTATGTTAGTTTGCTTGTAATTTAGCTCCATCTATTTTTTATTGACGTTTGACAATGTTGCAAAAACCATTTTGGGCCTTGATGTAGTTCTAAGAATTTACAAAAGGATCGACCACAAAGGAAAATTTTAGAATCAACTTTTTTAGACGTCAGGGAAAAATAGGATTGTGACAGCCTAAGCAGGACTTGACGAGGTTTTTAGAACAACGGGGAGAAACCAAAACCCAAATTTTACATGGGTGGTCATGGGTTTATGAGGTGAAAAAACTATGGTAACACATTTATATTTTAGAAATGTATAATTGTATGCCTATATGGCATTATATGCCTTATGAAACTATATGGAAATTTCATAGGATTATGTAAACATTTATGACCTTATAATGTTTTTATCTATAAATATTTTGTGTGTATCCATGAATTAAATTGTTTAATTTTTTGAATGGTTTGAATAATAAGGCTTAATATTACTTATTATAGAGAGTGATCATAAATTTTTCCAATGATTTTAATCTCACTTCAAATTGAAGATTAGTTTAATGGTATTAATAGTCAATCAAAATTAATATTATTATTAGACAACCTTAATCAACATATTCCTCATGTTAATTTTATTATTTCCTCTTTATTAAATGATAAAATATTACTTGCATGGAATGAATATACATAATCTTAACGATTGTTCCTTGTTCTTAGGTTTTTTTATAATTATCTAATATGATAGTCCTTGATTTTCTTAATTGTCCTTTGTGCTTGTAGCATGAACCTTCTTAGATTAAAATTCATAAATTTATTTATCTTCTTGTCATGATTTTTTTTGATATGTGGTCTCAAGTAATTTTGACTATCCTTTTAAAACTGGACTATCTATTCTTGATACATGACTAATCTTTGTCATAAAGAAAACCATTTATTTTATGTATGGTTTTATATTAATGTATACTTCTATAAAGATTTTATTATTATAAAAAACTTTGATGACCTATAAGATTGGGATGAGAATCATTACGAGTTGGTTATGTTCCCACTCTTATATGACATCCTATATACTAAGTGACTAATATGGTATAACATGACATTCCTCTTACTCTACATGACTAACTATTGAGTGTTTGTAATAATCTCATTACATCAATATTTTGATGACGTGACAAACTTAATTCTTTATGATAGCTCTTGTATCCTTGTGGAAAGTATTATTCTATATATTCATGATCCATATATAATTAAAATTTACCTTATACTACATCTTAGTGATTATGATAGTCAAGGTTTATTTTTGATGTCATAATCTAAATAATTTCTCTATGACATCAATTTTTTGTTTGCATAAGATACTTAGATATTTTCACTCCATGATCATGCTCACCATAAAAAATCCTCTCATGATATAATTTTCTTGGTTTATACGTGATTGAGACTATATTTATGATGGGAATTTTAGCGTGATAGTATTTTATGGAATATTAACTACCCACCTAGAATATTGACTATCCTTAGATTTTTATCGATCCTTATATGGTTATCCATCCATATTTAATATCCTCTGTAATGGGTGATACATGATATGATGAATTATATTTTTGGTGATAATCTATTATGTACATCTTGGCAACCATCTCTTGAATGCATCCATGAATCTTTGTATTTAAGGATATAGATATCCTCAAGGATATATGGGTGTATTTTGTTCAACACATATTTTTTCTATAATAGGACTATAAATGATAATTAAATGAGTTTTATTAGGACTTTGATAGCTATATTTTTGAATACAATGATAAAATATTGTTCATTATAGTGTTAGTAGGTTGATGACAATTTTTAGGTTGAAATAACTATCCAATAAATAATATGACATGCATTTAAATTTAATGATGACAACTCTTAGCCTTAGTGTAATTCCTCTAGGGATATGACTTCCTTTGGTTTACATAAGTGAATATATATAATATATCTCACTCCCTACCTCTCCCTCCATCCCTTATTCCCTCTCTACTTATCTCTATCTCTCCTGTCTCTCTATGTCTCATTATCTCTCTACTTCTCTTTATCTCCTCTCTCCCTCTCTCTACCTACCTCTCCCTCCATCACTCTCTCTATTTATCTCTATCTCACCTCTCTCTCTCTCCCTACCTATCCCTCCCTCTCTACTTATCTGTATCTCCCCTCTCCATCCATCACTGCCTACCACTCTCTCTATTTTTCTCTATCTCACCTCTCTCTCACCTCCCACTCTCTCCATCCATACCTCTCACTCTCCTTCCCTCTCTACTCTCTATCTCCACAATCCATCTCTACCTACCTCTCCATCCATAAATCCCTACCACTCTCTCTACACCTATCTATATCACTTATCTTCCTCCCTCCCTCATTCCCTCTCTACTTCTCTCTATCTCTCTCTACCTCTCCTTCCCTATCTAATTACATTTATCTCCCCTCTCCATCTCTCTATCTACCTCTCCATCCATAAATCTCTCTCTCTCTCTCTCTCTCTCTCTCTCTCTCTAATTATCTCTATCTTCCCTCTTCCTCTCTCTACCTACCTCTCCCTCCATCACTCACTACCACTCTCTATTTATCTCTATCTCACCTATCTCTCACCTTGCTCTCTCCCTCTCTTCTTCCCTATCTACTCTTTATCTGCCAATCCCTCTCTCTACCTATCTCTCCATCCATCACACCCTACCACTCTCTCTCTCTACACCTCTCTATCTCACCTTTCCCTTCCTCCCTCATTCCCTCTCTACTTCTCTCTATCCCTCATCTCTCTACCTCTCATTACCTCTCTAATTATATTTATATCCTCTATTCATATCTCTACCTACCTTTCCCTCCATCACTCTCTTTGTTTCTCTCTATCTCACCTCTCTCTCACTCCCTCTCTCCCTCCATCTCTACTTATCCATATCTCCCCTCTCCCTCTCTACCTACCTCTCCATCCACGACTTCCTACCACTCTCTTTATTACTATCTATCTCAACTCTCTCTCACCTCCCATTCTCTCCATCCATACCTATCCCTCTCTTCCTTCTCTACCAACCTCTCCATCCATCACTCCCTACCACTCTCTCTACACTTTTCTATCTTACTTCTCTCTCTCTCCCTCCCTTATTCCCTCTCTACTTCTCTCTATCTCTCTCTACCTATCCTTACCTCTCTAATTATCTTTATCTCCACTCTCCCTCTCTCTATCTACCTCTCCCTCCATCACTCTCTTAAGCTATCTATCTATTTCTCTCTCTAGGATATCTCCGTCCATCCTTCCCTCTCTCTCTCCCTCTCTCTCCCAGTCTCTCCTCTTTCCATCTCTCTCAATATCCCAACCTTCCTCCTCTATCTCTCTCTATATTTCTCTTGCTCTCTCCTTTCCTCTCTACTCTATCTTACCATTCTCTCTCTCTCCCTCTCTCTACTTCTCCCTCTCTATCTCTCCTTCCCTATATACTTCTAGATCTATCTCCCTCTCCCCATCTACATCTATCACTCCCTCCTTTCTCTCACTCCCTCTCTCTCAATCTCCCCAAATTCCTCCCCTCTCTCTCTCACTCTCTCCTTCCCTCTCTACTCTCTATCGAGACATCATTCTCTCTCTCTCCCTCACTCCTATCTCTATCTCACCTCTCTCTCTCCCTCCCTCCCTCCCTCTCTAATATTCTTTATCTCCCCTTTTCTCTCTCTTCCTCCCACCCACCTTCCCTCTTTACTTCTCTCTATATAGCTTATCCCTCTCTACCTATCTCTCTCCTTCCCTCATCCTCTCTCTATCTCAATCTCTCTACCTTCCTCCTTTGATATCTACTTCTCTCTCTCTCTCTCTCTCTCTCTCTCTCGCTCTCCTTCCCTCTCTACTTATCCCTCTCTCTCTCTCTCTCCCTCTCACCCTCTCTCTCAAAATCCCAAACCCTATATTGAATATCATAAATACTAAACCCTACACCCTCATCCCTCATCTCTATACTCTATACCCTCAACCTTATAACTTAAACCCTAAAAATTATTCATCAACCATAAAATTAAACCCTAAACCCCACATTCAATCTTGTACCCTAAACCCTCAATCCTAAACCCAATACCATTAATCATAAACTCATTATTCTAGACCCTAATCCCTATACCCTATACAGTTTACCCTATACCCTCAACCTTGAACACTATCCATCAATCCATCAATCCTCAACCATCATCCCTATACCTTATACCCTAAACCCTAAACATTATCCCTTAAACCTATACTTAAACCCTAAAAATTACACTCAACCCTTAATCCTATACATTATACCCTAAACCTTATACCCAATATCCTAAACCCTAATCCCTATATCCTATACACTTAACCTAATACCCTCAAACCTCAACTCTCAACTGTATACTTAAACCCTAAAACCTCCATTCAATCTTGTACCCTAAACCCTAAACCCTCAACCCTATACCCAATATACTAAACCCTAATCGATATACCCTATATACTTAACCCTATAACCTCAACCTTGAACACTATCCCTCAACCCTCAAACCTATACCTTAAACCCTAAACCCTACACCCTCAACCCTCATCCCTATACACTATACCCTAAACCCTAAACATTATTCCTTAACCCTATACATAAACCATAAACCCTACACTCTCAACCCTTAACCCTATATCTTATACCCTAAATCCTACACCCTAAATCATATACCCAATATCCTAAACCATAATCCTTATACCATATACACTTAACCTTATACCCTTAACCCTATACTTAAAACCTCAACCCTACATTCAACCTTGTACCCTAAACCCAATACCCTCAACCCTATACCAAATATCATAAACCCTAATCCCTATACCCTATACACTTAACCCTAAACACTATCCCTCAATCCTCAAACCTATTCCTTAAACCCTAATCCCTACACCCTTAAAATTATACCCTGAACCTTGAACATTATCCCTCAACCCTATACTTATACCTTAAACCCTACACTCTCAACCCTTAACCCTATAATTTATAACATAAAGCCTATACCCAATATCTTAAACCCTAATCCATATACCCTTTACAATTAACCTTATACCCTCAACCCTCAAACCTTAGCCCTCAACCCTATACTTAAACCCTAAACCCTACATTCAAACTGTAACCTAAAACCTCAACCCTCAACCCTATACCCAATATCCTAAACCTAATCTCTATACCTTATAAACTTAGCCCTATACCATCAACCTTGAACACTAGGGGTAAGGTAGGAGAGAGAGAGGGGTATGCAGAGAGGGAAAGGGGATATAAATATTAGAGATGAAAGGAGAGGAAGCGATATAGGGAGGTGAGATAGAGAGGAGTGAGTCAGAGAGAAAGAGGGGGGAAGAGAGGGAGAGAGAGAATGAGAGAGATGTAGGTAGAGGGAGAGAGAGGAGAGATAAAGACTAGAGAGGAAAAGAGGGAGGGAGGGAGACATAGGTGAGATAGAGAGACAATGATGGGGGGAGAGGTAGGTAGAGATAGGGATAGGGAAGATTAAGATAAGTAGAGAGGAAAGGAGAGGTAGAGAGAGGAGAGATAGAGAGTAGTGAGGGGAGGGAGGTAGGGAGGAGATAAAGGTGAGAGAGAGATAGAGAGGGAGGTGGGAGTGAGGGAGAGGTAGAGAGGTGTAGGTGAGATAAAGAGAAGTAGAGAGAGAGAGAGATAGATAGATATAGGAAATGAGGGAGGGTGGAGTAGAGAGGGGATGGAGGGAGAGGTAAAGAGGGAGGGGTGAGATAAAGAGAAGTAGAGAGAGAGAATGGTGAGATAGAGAGATGGAGAAAGTGAGAGAGATGAAGAGATAATGGTGAGATAGAGAGGAGAGAGTGAGAGAGAAAGAGGGGGATAGAGGGAGGGAAAAAGAGAGAGTGAGAGAGAGCTAGAAAAAGTAGAGAGGGAAAGAGGTAGGGAGGGATACATAAGTGAGATAGAGAGAGACAAATAGAGACAAATAGAAAGATGGAGAGAGGGAGAGGGAGAGGGAGAAAAGTATAGAGGGGGAGTGTGTGTGAGAGAGAATGGTGAGATAGAGAAGTAGAAAGGGAAAGAGAGTGTGAGAGAGGTCTAGAGCATAATGGATATATAATAAGAGAGATAGAAATATAATACAACTTACTAATTATTAATATTTGACCTCCCGATTATTGAAATTTGACAAGCTGATTACTGAAATTTGACATGCTGATTATTGAAATTTGATTAAGTCTAAAAATTATAAAATCTTCCAAAAACTAGAAATTGTATTGTAACTCTTACAAATTTGAAACCACTCTCAAACATCTTGAAACTATATCTATGAAATATAACATTTAGTATAAGAAAGTAAATTTCCATATGTAAATGTCAACTTAAAGTAAATGTTTATTTCATGTATAATATAGTTTCCTTAAAAAAATAAGAAAGAGAAAAAAAGAGTAGATTTTTTTTAATGAAAACTAAAACGTGAGTGCGTTATAACACACTCGTGTTTTGTCAATACATTTACAAAACAAGAAATACCAATGCATTAAAGTAAATGTCCATATGAAATATAACTTAAAGTACACACTCATGTTTTGTCAATACATTCACAAAACGTGAGCACATTATAATGTGCTCATGTTTTGGAAATACTTTTTTGTGCGTTTTGGTAATACATTTTGGCGTATTTTTTGAAATTCATTGACAAGGAACAAATTCGAATACAAAACATAACATGAGCGCGTTAGAACGCACCTCCGTTATGTCTTGCTTTGGGAATCCCTAAGCCTTAGGCTTGGATTTGCTTTGGATTTCCAACCCAAAGTCTTGTAGTGCCTTCCCAACCTCCAAAGACATTTTTTTACATATTCTACAAAATTTGACATAATCTCGTTTGTGGCAATTGCCAGGTTTGTACGTGTTTCAAGGTCGAGTAAATTGAACACTTGGGTTATGTTAGGCTCTCTCTTAGATATTTAATGATGTAAATTTTTTCACATTTTTACTATGTTAAGGCTTTGATCTTTAATTTCTTTTGTTTGTGTGTCTGTTTTTATTTGTCAAAAACCAATATTTGGTATTTTTAATGTTATTTTTAACCGTTCATTGAAATTTCAAATAAATTACGTTTTTATAAACTAGACTCCATTCTACACATATCAATTTTTTTTTTATAGGAGTGCCACAACCAAATTTCTGTTTTTTAGGATGTGTCCACTTTGAAAATTAGTAAAAAATTATAAAAAAAATGAGGCATAAACTACATGATGTTATCTAATTTCTCACTAAAGTGATTTTAAAAATACAAAAAAAAAACTAACGTTTTGAGGGAGCCACAACAAACGCTATGTTATGTTTTTGACAAAAACAACACCAATTTCTGTGGCTCCCTTTTTTGAACCCCTTAATCTCTACCATTTAAAAAAAAAATAGTAACTTTTAGAAAGTATACTCGGACCACTACGATCCTTGTTTTTATTGCATCTAATTTTTTTGAGTGTAATTATCCTCAATTTCTCATCCATGGTCAGTATTTCCTGATTTAAAAAAAAGAGTGGCCACTTAAGACCCCTTTTTGGCCCCCAATCTTCCTGCACTTACCCAAGGAGTGGTTGAAATTTAAAGTAAACTCTACTTTATAATTTAACTAGAGAACACATTCAAATGAAGAAAAAGAAGATGATGAGTGTTGTGATATTTCCTAGACAAAAGATAAAATAAAGATACAAATGTATATTCAAGGTCTACTTCACCTACAATGACTTTTTAAAGTATTACAGGTCATAATATACACTTGAAGTTTCTCATTATCCAATAATAAACATCTAGACATGAAGGTTTAGTAATTGATATGGCTTATGCGTATTATATAATAGGATGATTTAAGTTTAGTTTCTAACCCCCCTTTTTAAATGGTAATGCTTAAAATGTATTTGTTAGTGTCCCAAATACTTTGAATGTGGTTAGTTCTATTAATTTGATTAATCAAGCTAGTGAGGTAATTTAATTTCACAATATTGAACCCCCTATTGCTAATATGAGAGGTGACACTATTTTTGTACCTAAGGGTGACCAAGGTGAAGGTAAATTATGTTAAATAATACTAATTTATTAACCATGTTGTGAATTTATCTAATGATTCTTTAGTTCTAGTTTCTAAGATGTCTTATATTTTTATTTTAATCATTAAGTAATTCTATTTAGTGTTGAATATAATAAAATATAGTTTTATAAGTCCTATGTTTGTTCTTTTTCTATCACATCACATTATTTTACTATAATTTCTCTTCATTTAATATAACTATGAATCAAAATATTGCTAAAGGTACACAAAAAAGTACTATCATCATATATAGAAGCATACTATAAATATATAAATAGTTTAGTTGATGTAATTTTGAATATTATTTATCACTAAATGAATGTAGAAAAAGTGTATTATGAGAACATACATTAATAATAAAACACATCATCATATAAAAAATATTTATCAACCTTATTATAATAAGATGAAGAAGTGTCACTATGCTCATCACTTCACATATATCATCAATTGATCATGATCCACATAATAGAGAAGGATCATCATGAATCAAATAGGTGGTGATGAAATAATGTAAAGGTGAACACATCATATGGTTACTAGATTTATGGTTTATGGTTTAAGGTTACTAGATTTAAGAGTTTATGATTTATGATTTATGGTTTAGGGTTTACGATTTTCGGGTTTATGGTTTAAGGTTTTAGGGTTTAGGGTTTATAGTTTATAGTTTAGTGTTTTAGTTTTTAGGTCTAGGTTAGGTTTTAGTTTATTGTATGTATCCATTAAATTTTGATGAATATATTTAAAAAATGGAATTTACAAACTATAGAATTCATTCTAATTACAAAAGTTAAAATAACCAAAAATATAAACCATAAAATTTTAAACCCTAAATTCTACATTATATAATTAAAATTTAAACCATATTTACAAACAAAAAGCATTAAATATATGGAAAAAGAAAGCACAAATACTAACTTGGAGGCCAATAAAATTGGATACATGGAAGGGAGGAGGTGGCAGGTGCAATTCGAAGGTGTAGGTGGCTTGCAAAATGGATAGCCATTTTCCTTAGGTTGCTCTCTCAATTTGTAGATTTTGTATGCAAAAATGAATCAATAGTCATTTTTTTTTAACAAATAGCTTTTCGAAATGGGTACCTATTTTATAATGCGTATTCATTCCTAAATGGGTTCTCGAAGTGGAACAGGTACCTATTCAAATTTAGGCTCGAGATCCCATTTTGAAATGGGTACCCATTTTTCAAAACAAGTACTCGTTCCTTTTGACTTTTTTGGCCAAAACTTCCCCTCTTCGTGGACCTAACTTCTTGCACTTACCTGATCAATTTCTCTATTTTTTGTGATTTGAGCAGTGTTGGGATTGTATTTTAGAGCTCTTCATAGACATCCATGCACTTTTTCTATATTTTTATCTAGGTACATTTTATTCAATTTTTGGCATTTTCACACTCTCATGAATTACTTGGACATTTTAGCTCTTGGAAACTTTTTGTTTGTGCGGGTTGAATTTTTTAAGCTATTCTATATGTATTTTTATATTTCTATCCTATTTGGGCATAGTAGACATGTTTTGTAAGCACATTATCTTTTGTAGACACACTAAGATAAAGTGTCATTTTGGTGTAAACATTTTTTGGGATTTTGCACATCTTGGTGTGCCTTTTGTACTCACACTATAATATAAAGTGTCATGGGTGGGTTGTGAGTGCCTTTGTTTTGTGATCAAACCTTTTTCAAGTGAGTGATCCTTCCATGGCAACATCAAATCCTAGTGATTATCGCCTCATGCATGCGTGTCCTAGTTTGCACACCCTTTTATTTGTAGGTACTCTTTTATGCACGTTCATATTTTCTTAGTTATCCTACATGTATTTCTTGGTGACACATAGTTTTAGTGTACCTATCTTGGATCTCCCTTTCCATATTATGGGTGGGTTTCTACTGTTGGTGCTAATGCATCCTTGGTTTTATTTTTTGGAGTGATCTATGTATTTAGTTCTTGTTCTTATGTACAAGGCAGATACAATGGGTAGTTACCCCTGCATTTCAATAAGATGGAGTATTTACCATATGGAAATTCTTGGATTCTTGTTTCTAGAGGCGACCTTCCATTTTAATTTGATCAATGTTCTTTAAACTATTGGTACCTATATTTTTGACTTGCATCTTGCATGTTGAGTAGTGTCATTGGGTCACTCATGCAGATTTGTGTGTAATTTGTATCTTTGTTTTAGATGTTTGCCTTTGTTTGCCATATGATTCAAGTAGTATCTTTGGGGGCACTCATGCAAATTATTATCTTCTTGATCCTGATCATTATTTGTTTCATAGGAGGTTCTTCATTTTAGCACTATGTTAGTCATCATTCGACAATCATCTACAACTTCTTTGTGCTTGTGCGATGTTCTTCATGTTCCTCTTTTTGGGACATTATTTTGGTTGGAGGCTTCTTAGTCCTTCACATTGGTTTGGATGCTTTTTTAGTCTTTCATTTGCTTTTCTCTCTTTTGGAGAGGAGTTTTTACCATGAGGTTTCTTCCTTTTCTCTAGTTGTGAGAGATTAGATTGTTTGTACATGGGTATCTCATTAGGCCTTGTTTGCTGGCACCCATCATGTATTCTTGATTTTTTATGGTTTTTAGCTACTCCCTAAGCTCATCTTAAGGGGGTGTTAGAGTAATCATGCATCACCTAATAACTAATTAATCTTTAATTGATTTTTAGCTTAATTTATTTCATACATTTAAGCTAAACTTAGGAGTTCTTTTGTTCTTTTATTAGTTGAGCTATTATTATATCATTTTATCTCATTGCAAAGAGATGTTGACACTTGTCATGATCTAATCCCTTTACCATTTAGGGTTTCTCTTATAAAGCACTTACCATTCATTGTATTATTTAACTAGATCTCCTTGAAGTCTCTTGAGATTCATGGAATCTTTTCATTCTATAAGTTTTTCTTGTTGAGGAACAACAAATCTTTGTTTTTGAAGATCTCTTGCATGGAAGGTGTCTTTGTTCGTTGTTTGATCATGTGTCTTATGTTATTCACAAATCTAATAGAACTTATCATTTGCCTTTCTTTTTGATACTAAATATTCAAAATTTATAAGGTACAATTCAATTCAAAGAGCTCGGAGTTCCTTCCATAGAACTTAAAGTGCATGCACACAGTCTTGCGCTATATTTTTTAATTAGAATCTATGTAATTTTAGTAATTCTCTATTATAGTGGTGCTAGGGAAAAATCCACTACAAACTATTTATTTGTAGTATATGAATAATTAAATAATGCAAATGGTTTTGACTAGAAATGATGACTGTACATATGCATTGATAGAGAGTTTCCAATGTGTAAAATGAGCAATGCAACTTTCCATAGCACAAAATAAAATCTTATTTTTTTAATATTACAAGTAAATTTTTACTTTAAACAATCAAATGGTCAAACATATATTGGAGCAACTATTAAAAGGTGAGAGATCTCTAAAAATTTTGCAACTACCTTATTCATCACATAGAGGCACCTAAAGATTAAGTGAGTGGAACAAAACTATTGGAAAAACCTTTGGTAGTGTGTACCACCATTCAACATACATTCCACAAACTTAAACAATATTCAATGTAAAATGTAGAATATTCATCTAGTTTAAAAACACATGCATTCCATGTTGTACAAATTTCAAACCATTATGACAAATGTTTTTCTTCAAGATATTTGCTAGAAAATAAACTAAATGAATCTAAACCTTTCACACCTCAACCACAAATTTTGCTACATCAATTAGCACTTTATGACGATTTCTAATTTTTGGTCCAAGACAATTGTACAAACTTGTGTTAGAAAGTCTTCAACACTATCAATACCAATAGATATAGTAGGATCACTACAAAAGTACACAATCTTTATTTTTCATTTTCTGTGAAATTTAGAATAAAATCTCAAACATTTCAGCCAATATAGAATTGTAGAAAAATATTTTTCTCATATCTCCAATTAAAAATTGTACATGTAAACATTTGAAAAACTACAACTACAATTTGATTACTAGATACAAAATTAATAAAATAAATAAAAATTCTTTACAATAGTATCCATCTAAAAGTAGACACTAATAAACAGGTCATAATAGACACCATATTCTTTCTGATGTAACTCCTCACTATATATTTATTGTTCTTTGACAGCTGTGACCCTGTGAGATGCACCCATCCCAAACTCCTCAAATGCCCAGCCGCCTGTCCTCACCCCCACTAAAAAGAATAATAGTAAAAACCAATCCAATTTCCTTTGAAAAAAAAAACAATTCCTTACAGAATTGAATGGATCCACACATTTGAGTTTTTAGCCAAAGGGATGCAATGAATCTAGCCAGAACCATAATACTACACCAGCATATTGCTCCTACAAACTTGTTGCAATGCTCCACCCTTCCATGGCTCTAGTCCTACTTGACTAACCAGTGAAGCAATTTGGCAATCAAATTGATCTGCACTTATTGCAGAAGGGATTGTCTACAGGAGGGGCAAGAAGGATTGCAAGCCAGCCATTTGTCGATGCATTCCACATGGAAACTGTGAGTACAGTGTGGCACTACTTTCAAATCTTCTCCTTCCACAAACTCAGCCAAGCAAATTGGGCAATCCATATTTATAACCTCTGATCCCATACCGCTATACAAAACAGTAGGCAATGCTTTCACATTAATTTTCTTCATATAATTCTGGTTGCCATAATTGCCATTGCCAGCATGAGCCGAACCAGGGGATGAATGAATCTCTATAGCCTGTCTGTTGCAATGGAAGGCACACCGAACGATGCTTTTCAACACCCATGCAAATAGCAGAGAAACAATGAAAGCTGCAATTATGATAATCAACATACTGTCAAAACTAGCGTGACTATAAACAAGTGTATTGCCATAAGGAGAACTTAAAGGAGAAGGTACAGAAGATATCAAGCGTCCTATTTTCCCATCTTCCAATACTTTTCTTCCCATTATTGGAAAAGCCGAAGTATCCTGCATGGTATTGAAATTGTCTTAGCTTACAGTGGGCAAGAACTTCTGAATAATCTGGTCGAAGAAGAATGTTTCAGACGGGTAAAGAAAAGAGAAAAGGAGAAAGAGTGATTCTTTGGAAAGAGGGTTGTTTTCTAAATACATAAAACCAAACCACCATGGCTACAGGAAAAGGTGATGTCATGTTAGGCTTGTGGCGTCCATTGGAAGGAAAAACAAAATCAGCTTTAAGTCAAATCGGCCGGCTCCAAAATATAGTGGCAAACAAAGAATCAGTAGATTGTTTGGGTAGTTTGCCAATTGTGAAAGAAAATGAGCGGGTGGAGATGTTTCATAGGTTGGGCGGGTTGTTCCATTGAAGCACGTTATTGTCGTTTATTAGTCTAATTAAGTTGTTTATTCTGAAAGTGCGTGTACGATGAAGAGAGAGGCCGCGTGCGCGCCAAGGTATACATCTGATACTTCCGTTTTTCTGCTCCCAAGTCCCCATCATAAAAGAAAATGGCTGATAAAGAGTTTTGAGGACTACATTTGCCACTTCCCAGGTTGTAAAACTCAAGTTGATCACAATCTTATAATTTGGCAAAACCCTCAAACGAAACCCTATTTTCTTTATGTTGTATCCAGGGTATGAATATGCGTCAAAGATAAGTATACAGGAGAAGAGTTAATAGATGACACGAGTTAATAGATGGGATTGTGCATTCATAAGATTAAGTTGAAGTGTTTCTTTAAAATTTGAGTTTGTTGAAAACCTTTATTGTTTTTTTGTGAAGAATATGGCGAGGACCAAGTTGAAATAGATATTCCCCATGTCCAAAGCATGACGAAGCCAATATGGTAGTTGAGGATTTATAAGGAAGAGTAGATGGAGAGGGGAATGCCATTGATATGTAGACAATTAATATTTTTTACATTTTTAATTCATGATTAAATAATACATCACCTAATCCATTCCCCTTCATTTTATATCCTACACATAATTAAACAATCTTATTATTTAATTATTTTATTTTCTCGTTAATATTTTTGGTCTCATCTTGGTTTAATTTCTATATGGTTATTATTTTTGAGTCTAGATGTTTTAAAGGTTTTAAATCATATTAAAAAAGTCATGAATCATTTACAAAAGTTCATGGTGCCCAAAGATACAAAGTAAAAAAAAGAGAGGCAAAAATGAACTTTTAATGTTTCCTAAGTTCCCTTGCCAAAGTTTTGGGCTGGATATGGTGTTGCATGAAGGTTTCTAGGGTTTTGTTTTGATGGAAAAGAAGCAACTTTCCCATGCTTGACGTGAGAAAACCTTGTTGGCTTTATTTTTACCCACATTGTAGGGTATGTAGGAGAGTATGACACATTGTAATAGCATTGGAGAGCTTTTAGGATTCATCCACATCATCTCCATGTGGCCAAAATAACTCTAGAGTGAAGGTCTTATTGGACAATTTCAATCTCTATCCAAATAATCAAGTTCTGACTTCAATGGACAAGATACAAGGCTTGGACTACAACGATATGAAAATATGAAACTTATATGCAAATATGAAATTAAGTGACCTTAATGTGGAGTTACCATGATTACATTCACTTTCATTTTCCACTTTTTCTCGAACATGGAAACACCTATGTACTTGTTAACAACCTCTTTATGCCTCAACATGTCCTTATTCTTGTAGAGTAGTTACATTGAACTATTCGTCCTAATTTCTACATCCAAGGAGTTGATTATATTGACTTATAAATAGGTCTTAAGCATCAAACATGGCTCCCAAAGATGACCCTTCATCCCAAATGTCCCAACCCTTGAATTACCTCCTCAAAATATGAAAGGGCATTGGTTTTGGCTTTAATAATTCCCTCCAACTTGGGTGTCGAAACTTGGAAATTAAATATTACATTAAATACAACAAAAGATGAAATACCAAGAGACACCTATTGCCTCTTTCCAAGCACCCACTTGGTGAAGCCCAATAACCACTCATTTAAAAATTCCACTTCACTTATCTTTTACCATGCCATCCAAGGTGTTCACATGTGGGGAAAAACTATTAAATATTCACGTCCACAAGTCGCCTTTACCACTGCTAGTGGAACCCATCACCCCTTATGAATGTATTACAAATAATGGTGAGAATAAATATTAAACAAAATATTTTTCCAATATATGTTAAATGCCTAGGGACACTTTCCAAGGATGTTGGAATCATGACATATAACTGTAATGACAAAAAATGTATGCCCTTCTTGGAGATGGTACAATTTTATCACTTAATTTGGGAATGGTTAACATTGAAATGCACCTAATGTCGCCTTGATCTAGTGTTCTAATGTGTTTTCCACATTCACATTGGATTTAGGGTCCTTTTAAGCTAAATAAACCTAATTTTGCCTTAATTTAATGTTGTAAAGTGTATTTAGTTGTACCTTCACATTAAGTTTTGGGCCATCTTGCATTTATGACTTTTTATATCATCATTAATGGGCCCCTAAGACCCTATATTATGCATCTTGAGGCATATTTCAATCAAAACCTCGACATAGACATCAAATAAACTTTATTTTCTAGCTCCTTGAGATTTTCTCTATCTAAAAAGGCCTGATGGGACCCATACGCCACCTTGGGCATATGAGTCCCATTCAGATGGGACCTATACACCACAAGGGGCGTATGAGTTCCATTTGGTCCCTTTTTAGGGTTTTGAGTGGAAAATCAGGGTTTTAAGTTCAAATCTCATCAATGTCAACCTCTAGGATCTAATAAATGGTTAGTTGGATGGATTGCCTATATAAAAAAGGTCTCAAATGATTATTTAACTAAGCCTTCATGATATCAACCTAAGCTATCAAGAGTTAAGCATTCCAAGACTTCACAAGAGCATCAAGAGAGTCTACAAGAGTATTTCTAAGGCATTCAAGGGCAAAGTTATTCATCATTTGTTGCAACAATTCAAGATCCATCATCATGTCAAGATCATCAAGCATCAAGCATGTTGTTGAGCTAGTGTTGTGATGTAGCATTGAAGATCCATTTGCAAGAATTGCTTCATATTTGGGTGATCCCACAATACGGGTTTACAATTTTTGGGCAAACTAGACACCGAACTAATTTTTTTTAATTAAATCTTCACTTTCGGGCTCCTATAGTGGCTGAATCGTGAGGAATTCAAAGATGATGAAAACTAGTGATTTGTGATGTTTTGTCTATAGATTCTAATTTTTTTTAATTTTTTTTTCGAGATAACCAAAATATTTGTGTACGTACACCTTTATGGAGAGGATAGAGAATGTGCTCTGCTAGGGTTTGGTGTTTTTTGAGGTCATTCATGGCCCCTCCTGCATCATACTACACTTCCTGCGTAGGAAATTGTTTCCTTCATTGAGTACGGCCGCATTTACTGCGGTTTTAGGAGTTTATTATGCCTTCAACTGGTTCTAACCTAGCAATTCATGCTGGTGTTAGCGGTTCGTCGACGCAGTTTGATGGCTCCCCCACCAAACAAACGCCCTTAGAAATTTGTTCTGAAAGTCTTTCACGAGGTAAGCATTCTGATGCCCCTGCTGATGTAGATTTACCTTTACCTAATTTTGATTTCGCATGCCAATGGCTCAAACAACATACCCTTGTGGGTTATTTTGTTGGGAGGACTCCCCCTGAAAGTGTGCTGAAAGATTGGGTCAGCAAGGCCTGGGTCCCTCATGGGGTCCGCCTTGATATGTTCCAAAATCTGACCAAAGGATTTTTTCTATTCCGCTTTGCGGAAGTTGTCATGTCCAAGCTATTTTGGGTCATGGACCTTGGTATGTCCGGTCCTCCTTGTTGGTTTTCTAGGCTTGGACCCGGGATTTTGCTGTCTCAAAAGACACCAAAATGTGTGTTCCGATCTGGATTGAGTTTCTCGGGTTACCTCTGCCATGCGTACCCTTCTTGAACCATATTGCTTCCTCTTTGGGGAGGGTTGTTTGTATCGAACCTGATAGGTTCTTCCAAGCTCGTCCTCAGAAGAGGGTTTGTGTGGAAGTTGATTTATCCAAGGATTTGAAAGAGTCTATAGACATTCAAATTGGTGCTATTAGACACACCCAGAAAGTCACATATTTCAATCTGCCCAACACGTGCTATCAGTGCGAGTTAGCTGACCACAAGATCAAGGACTGCCCTTTGAAAGTTCCTCGTACATCTTCATGGGATGTTGAAAAGCCTCGTCCGGTAGAGCCTTCTACTAAGGCTGAAACAAAATGGACTACGATTTCAAACTGGAAAAATAAGTCATCTGGTTCTGGGTCGGCTCTCAAGGCCCCTAAATCGACCAAAACAGTTTCAAACCCTTCAGAGAAGGGGACAACAACTCCCTCAGGATCCACTTCTATTATTGTACAACCTAGGTCAAAGGCCACACCTCAGCCTGCAGCTGTCTTGTGTGCTCAACCAACTTTTCCTTCCGCAATGGGAACTCAATGGTGGTCTCGCAACCCGTCTCCTCCACTGGCAGAAGGAGAATATGTACATGAAAAATAGAGGTTTTCTCCTCTTATACAGATTGGTTCCGTTCCACAAGAGTTTTTGAAGAATAACTTCTCTTCCTTGTGTGAAGAGGACCTAGATTCTGCAAGTATGGAAGATTTTCATCCATGAATTTTATTTCATGGAATGTTCGAGGTCTAACTGACCTTTCCAGGAAGTATTTTGTTTGGAATACTTTGTAGAAATACCCAGGGATTGAAGTACTTTGTCTCCAGGAAGTTAAAATTTCAAGTTTTTTGCTCGTGTCGGCTTGTCGCTCTATTTGGCCAGCCAGTACTATGTTTTTCACTTCGCATGAGGTTGGTCGTGGTGGAGCTGCCACTCTTTTGGCCCCACGATTGCATTCTTGCGTGGTGAGCCATGGGTTTGACCCCTTCCAGCGAGTTGTCTGGGTTCTTCTCAATATTGGGAATCATTCCTTCGGGATTATTAATGTTTATGCCTCTAATGATGCCGTGGAGCACTGCCTGCTTTGGCGCTAGATTGCTGACTCTTTGCTAGTTGCCACCTGGCTGGTTTGCAGAGATTTTAACATGGTGGAGATGGCGTATGATAAGAATGGCACCTTGCCTTTCCATTGGGCTACGGGTGAAAGGGAGGTGTGGTTTTACATGCGCAATAAATTGGGGATTTTTGATCCTAATATGGGCTACCGCCATTCTCATTTTCTCTGGCACACTTGGTGCAACTACAGGGCTGGTTCTAACAGAGTCTTTAAATGCCTTGATCGTGCCATGATCTCGGCTCAATATTTTTTTCCTTTACTAGCATTGCCTTGCCAGTTAAGTCGTTAGTGGATGTGACTCTTTCTGATCACTTCCCAATTCATTTTTGCATTGAATGGGCGTCTCGTCAGCCCCGCACGTGTAAGACCCAATTCTTCTTGAACACATCTTTTTTTTGTCACAAGCCCACCCTGGCCCACATTCACTGGGTGTGGAATTTGGAGTGCAGGCCACCTGGCCATATAGGCTAGATTGCTTGGTGGAATGATGCCATCACTCGTACTGCGCGTTTCTTGCGCATTTATGGGCGCTAGTTGACTATCTTTTGTTGGCAATCTTATGAGGCCACCACTACCAACTTGTGTATTGATATGGAGGCTTTGGTGGCCAGTCCTTTCTCCCCATCACATCAAGTCAGGGTGGCAGATTTAAGACAGCAAAAGTAAGTGGCTGATAATTATTCTGCCAGAGGCGTTCAAATCAAAGCGTGGCTCCACTGGCTCAAAATTGGTGATCGTGCCTCCAAAGAGTGTTTTTTGGCCCTTCATGCCAGACACTCATCCTCAGTCATCAAAGCAATCAAAGATGGTAACCAGGTGCTCTCTGATCTATCGAACATTCTCCAGGCCTTTGTACGTCACTATGAAAAGGTTTTCATTGCTCAGGACCCCACGCCTGCGTGCCAACAAGCCCTTCAGGACTACCTTGCTGTGGTGCCACATAGGCTTTTCTTTAGCCCAGATTAATTTTTGTGATCAATTCTTAACAATTGATGATCTCAAGGAAGCTGTTTCCTCTATGGCCGATGATAAGGCTCCTGGGATTGATGGCTTTCCTTATGAATTTTACAAAGCTCTTTGGGACTGTGTTGGGAGTGATTTGCATCAAGTTTATATTGAAGCCTTTCAAACTAACTCTCTAGGCAATTTAATTAATAAAGGCAATATTAAATTCATACCTAAGCCTGGGGATCCGAAGGATATTTGCAATTGGAGGCCTATCACGCTTCTCAATATTTCCTACAAAATCATTGCCAAAGCCCTAGCTCTGAAAATTCGCCACCTCTTGCCTCAGGTTGTGCGTCCTAAGCAGAATGGTTTCATCAAATCCAGGGTTTATTCTGGATAACATTATTGCTATTTGGGAAGGCATGGAGTGGGCCTGACGGTCAAACTAGAAAGTAGTGTTCACTAAAATTGATTTTGCCAAAGCATATGATCGCATTGAATGGCCTTTCATTCTTGCGATGTTGCAAGCCTTGGGATTTGGACCTAAATTTTTATGGTCTGTTCGTATGCTTTTTTCTGATGCCTCAGCTTGCATTACCATCAATGGCCGCCAGTCTTCTGATTTTGGTATTTTTCGTTCCATTCGCCAGGGGTGCCCTCTTGCCCTTGCTTTGTATGTTTTGGCTGTTGAAGGCTTTGGATATCTTCTGGCCCATGCTGTCTCTCAGCAACGTGTTAAAGGGATTTCTCTCTCGGACTCCCAAGAGCAGCTTGTCAATGGCCACTTTGCGAATGATTCTTTTCTCACTCTCTTGGAGGATGAAGCTTCCATCATTGCTACCCTTGATTGTCTTAATACCTTTTGCCTGGACTCTGATTCTGCTATTCAATGGCACAAGACCTTATGCTATAGACAATTGGTGCTCCCCACTCCTGTGTGGCTCCAAACTTACAACTGGAAGTGGATTGGGCAAGGAGAAATCTTTCGGTTTCTGGGCATCCCCTTCACCTTTCAGGCTTCCCCTTGGGAGCTTTGGAAAGCCGTGCTTTGTAGGGTTGAGCAGAAGCTGGCCTATTGGATTACTAAGCCTCTTTTGTTGGTTGGTGAATTCCAGGTTTGCTCTAAAATTTTGGCGGCCACTCATGTCTACTATTCCTCCTATTGGGCTCCTTTTAAAGCTGCCTACAGTAGGTTTGAAAAATTGCTTTCGGATTTTTTATGGGCCTCCTCTGCTACCCACAAGGGTTTTCATCGGGTCGCTTGGGAATACTATTGTCTCCCCAAGGACTCTGGAGGGCTTGGGTTGCTCTCTACTCAACGACAAGGGACTGCTCTATGTGTCAAGTGGATTATCTGGGCTCTCACCGGAGATGAAGCCTGAGAAATTATCCTTAGGCATTGTATTCAATCTAGTTTTCATGTTCACAAGCCTGCCTGGAAAGGAATTGATCTCCAAACCCTCCTGGTTATGCGGGATCTGGTGCAAATTATTGGCTCCTTTGTGGCCAAGAGCATCTGGCGCTCTTGGGAAACTGTTAAGCCTTGGCTCCATTGGGCCGAGGCTAGATTTCGTGATGGACTTTCCATCAACTAGCATAACTTATGGTGTTCCCCCCTTTTGGCTCATAATGGTCAACCCCTGGCCAAGTTGCCTTGGCTCAAGGCCCTCAGATTTCACAGGAAGGGTATTCAAACACTGCACCAGCTCTTTCACCAGCCCACTATGTGTCTCTTGCAGTGGGATGCTTTTAAAGCCCACTACAGTCTTCAAAACCAGGACCATCCTACTTTCGATGGGCTGGTGAGCGCCATTCTGATGGACATGCTTCACAAAGTTGATATTCGTGGGCACAAACCTTGGTGGAAAGACTGGAAATGGTTTCCAAACACTCCTCTCAGGAGCTACAAGCCGCGACTTGGTTACAGGTGGCTTTTACCCCATTTCCCTATGATTAGTTCTTTGAACCAGAGGTGGCTTCTTAATTCCTCTGCCCATACTTGGCGTAAGAGGTTTGATGCCACTTGGTCTGCAATTATTAATCCAAAGCTGGCCCACTTTGCTTGGTGTATTCTTTTCCAAGGCTTGCTTGTTGGCTCTCGGCTTGTTCATATGGGGGTTCCTGACCCTCACTGCCATTTTTGTGGGCAATCTAAAAGCTTTAAGCATCTTTTTTGGTTTTCTCCTAGAGCTCAACAACTTTGGACTTGGATTCATGATTTCTTTCAGAATTTTTGACTAGAACCCTTCTCTTGGCATATGGTTCTGCTGGGGGACCCGCCTAGAACCCCGACTAAGTTCACCCATGTTTAGCAAACTTTCAGGGTGAAAATCCTCTTCAATATTTGGAAAGACAAAAATGCTTGTATATTTGCTCATTCTCATTTAGATGCTAATGTGTCTCTTTATGCTAAAGCAGTTATTTGTTCTAATGTTCTCCTATAGATTCAGGTGCAAGACAACAAGGTTGCACTGGAGGTGGCTCACCTGCAGGTCCTCCTAGACCACTGGGGCAATGCCCTTTGTACTGTTGCTTGGATTCCTGATTCGCCCTCCTCCTCCCGTGGTCGGTCGCCCTCTTGGGGCCGGAAGCGGAGTGATTCCGCGCATTCTTGCTCCCAACCTCCTACTCGGCGGGATTCCCAGCCTCCCAGGCGGGCTCGTTCTCGTCCGCCACGTCTTGGTCAGGGATGGCACTCTGGTGGTGCTAGTGGGAGTGTTGGTGGCGGTTCTACGTGGCCCTTTGATGATCCGCCTACTTCTGGCTCTGGCTGGCCTACCGGTGGCAAATTTTTTCAGTGGCTGGCTCTTGCAATCTCGCCTCGACGGGAGGAAAAAGAAAAATAAAAAGAAGATGATGGTTGGGGTGCTCCTCCTAACGTCACTCCAAACCCCGCTGATGTATGGGGGAAAAATCTGGATGAGGGGGATCCCCCAGGCTCTACTGGCACTGCTCTGGCTGCTTAATGTTTTTTATTTCCTGCTCTTAGACTTCTGGGCTAGGCCCATGTGATCGGTTATTTTGGCTTTTCTAGGCTCTGCTCATGTGACTTTCGGGGTGTGCCTTCTTACCACCTACTCCTTTTTTTGTGAATTTGTAATTTTATCTTTATATTAATATAGATATCTACCTATTAATGAAAAAAAAAATATATATATTTTTTTCAATTTTTTTGGAATCAGATTGCACTTATTTTGCCATCTCCTTCGAAAACTAGTTAAAAAAAAAAAATACAACATTTTAAAGGAGTGACGCTCACCGTATACACCATAAATTTTTTTGTATGAAGGATAAAATTCTAATTTTTTCCAACTTAGATTTGTAACTACGATATCTATCACTTTCATTTGGTTTTATAGTTTTTTATTGAATATTTTTTCCTCAATCAAGTTTCGAAGTCAAACCAATTACAATTCAAACATAGGTGGACCGTATACAACATAAATTTTTCTATATGTATCAATTTTTTTTATTTTTTTTAATGGATCAAGGATATCAATACCCAACCCGAACATATTTTTTAAAATTTTATTTTGATAATCTGTTATTTTTCCACATGTGTAGAACATAGAGCTTGATTTTCGGTGAAAAACCTATGTTTAATAAAACTAAAAAAACATATACATAATAAAACCAAAACATATATAAATTATATTTTTTGGATAGCTTGTTATGAGGACTACCATCTTCCAGTTGGGTCTGTGAATTCTCCTCCATTGTCATCCTCAACCTGAGCTTCGAAGGGAAAAAATCTGGACATTTTTTGTGTATGAGGGTGGGAAGGTGGGAAAAGGGGGGTTCACTCGAACCAGGGTTCCAGCGAACCCCCTTCCCACAATGGGAAACACAGTTTGCCACATGCAAAGGGGTTCACTCGAACCCTGGTTTGAGTGAACCTCTTTGGGGTTCGTTCGAACCTAGAGTTCGCTCAAACCCCCCAAAATGATTTTTTTTTGAATGGGTCAGTTTTTGGAAGTTTTCCTTCCTCACTCGAATTGTAAACCACTTTTGTGGTTTCACCCATCTATATTCAAGACAAGATCTACATTCTACATGGCAACTTCATGTTAGATTGCTGATTTACATCTCAAGACATCATTCAAGGTATCATTGGTCATGTTTTCTATTTCATGTTTCATGTTCATATTCCATTATTTTATCACAAGGTTTAATTACCTAAATAGGGTTTGACCAAGGCACACCCCTATTTCCTAACAAATCAACAAGTTTTTCTCTCTCTACATGTGTGATTGCAGATCTAGGTGTCTTGGAGTTTGAAGGATCTTTGAAGATTAAGTTACAAGATTGAGAGAAGTTGTCAAGTTGTCACAAAGTTGCCATCTTCATAGAAAGTCACCTATAGGTTGTAAATTAGGGTTTCAAATCTAGAAATGAAGTGTGGAAGGAAGAGTAGACTCAAGCCTTATCCCTTCAAAAAATCAGAGTGGGTCTAATATGCCACTTGTGGCATATGAGTCCCACTATAGGGATTTTTCTAGATTTTAGGAGATTCAGACTCACTACTGTCAGATTTGAGTTTTAGCACAGAAACCCTAGTCTAGGAATAAATCGCCAAGACTAGCGTATGAGATCTAGTAGGAATTAAACAACAAGTTTTTCAAGGTTTTGGAGCTTGTGTTGAACTCATCCTTCTTCCAAGTGCACCTCTGTTCATTCTTAGTTTGTCATTTTGTATTTAATTTTCATTTCTTAGGTCATTTAGTTAGGTTTTGCATAGAACTTTGCATGTCATTTACATTCCTTGTCTTTCCAATCCCTAGCTTGGTGTTGAACCCTCTTATTTCCTTTAATCACACCCTAGCATACCTTATTGCAATATATCTTTCCCACTTTCTATCTTTGGATTGAGATCTCTAAGGTTTCCTTGAGTGTAACAAGTGTGAAATAGGAACCCTACCCTTGTGCTCCATCTCCTCAAAGGTGGGGAGTACAATTTGTATTGCTACATTTTAGTGAACCTGATGTGGACACCCCTTTTTTAATTTGGAGTTCATCATCATCCTAGATCTAGCTTGCATTGAATTTGCATTAGGGTTTTACATTAGTTAATTTGCATCTAGGGTTTCTTAATCTTGCATTAGTGAAATTTCCTATAGATTACATTTTTGCATCTTAGATCATTAAATTTCATCTGAAATCTACATTTACACTTAGCCTAGACATCATCCTAATTAGAAAACTATAGAAAAGGGGGATTCGCTACTCACAAGTTCTCTTCACTCAGAGAGCCTCATGGGGTGAACTACCCTAAACTACCTCAAAGGACAACGGTGAGAGTTCAAGAACCAGAAAGAGTAGGTCACAAAGATTGTTTGGATAAACTGACAAGCTCTCGGCCAAAAGACATTAGCATGGAATATGGACAACAACGCGGCACACTAGCATCCCCGAGGCGTGCTGGCATCTCGTACGGACTAGAAAGCAAGTGTATCACAGAAAACAACAAAGTGGCTACTTGCAAGCTGATTGCTAAGAACTTCTAGAAAGTGATATAGCAACAAAATGTGATAAAGGAAGTAGACTAAAATAGAAAAGATAAAGACAAGGAGAGAAAGGAAAAGGAAACACTTACAACCATGCGATGGATGAAGCCTCAAGCTCGTGAATGTCTTCAATACCTGCACACGAGAGAGAGAGAGAGAGAGAGAGAGAGAGAGAGAGAGAGAGAGAGAGAGAGAGAGAGAGAGAGAGAGAGAGAGAGAGTGTTGGGGCTGTATAGGGGTTTTCCTCAGTCAAACCCCCGTTTTGGTGTTCCCACCTCCATGAACAACCAGATAGATAGAGAGAAAAGTAGGAAATGAAGTAAAGTACACAAAGACACTACAAAAAATTGTTATACTACTCAACCAAATAATAGAGGAGAGGAGTGAAAGCTTACCCACTCTGCCCAAAGTGCTCAAGGCTAGTGGGGGAGAAAATGAGAGGAACTCAAGCCTCTGCTGTCGTGGTGTTTCATTCCACACTTTCTCTACTGAAGTGATGTAGTGTTGATGTTGCTGCTATGAAGTGTAAAGTGTTGCTTGAGATTGAAGAGATAGTGGAGAAGCTTCTTGGATCTTGTGAAGATATTGTAGAGAATGTCAAGAGTTCCAATTGTGAAATGGAACGAGAATGAGTGAATATGAAGTAGAGAGGAAGAAAACGGCCATATTCGGGTCGGTCGACCGAAGAGGGCGTTACAAGTTGACTCCCAATGGGAAATGTAACGCCTCTGCAAGGTCCAGTCGTGAGAATCTATCAGGGATATCTATGCACCACGTGAATGTCTGCGCTTCGCACGAACGTTTGCGTGTTGCATGGGCATCCTCGATAGTAATTCCTCTACTGACGTACAAAACAGGTGCCAAGTGGAACGAAGGTAGTGGGATTAGGTGGAATTTAGCCTTCGGATTTGGTTTTCCAAAGTGTGGAAGGCTAAAAGGGGAATTTTCGCAAGGGGTGCAAATTCACTCCTATACATTTTGCCCCCACTTTAGTAAGCACAAACACTGGTGAGAGCTTTGGTAAAGTAGATCAGAGTAGTAGGGTTAGAAATGTATACCTGAACCATCGAGGAAGCAGAACTCAATCTGGCGAACCTGAGAGTGCAGGACAAGAAAAGGACTTCATAATTCCACAAAACTATGAAGCTTAAGAAAGAAAGTGCCTTACAGACCCACAAACTTGCAAGGAAGGTATCCTCCAAGAACTCTCACATGAAGGAGACCAAGTAAGCACCTTATAGACCCACAAACCTACAAGGAAGGTATCCTTCAAGAACTCTCACATAAAGGAGACCGAGTAAGCACCTTACAAATTCACAGACCTGCACGGAAGGTATCCTTCAAGAACTCTCACATGAAGGAGACCGAGTAAAGGGGACTCCGTAGAATCAGAGAAGGTGACATGTTTACCTGTAGATAGAACATGTTAGGAAGTGGCCACGCAGGCCAGTGAATGAATAGTCATGTAGATCATCGCTAAATTGTAATAATTTCAAAGGGGTCGCTCAAGAACCCTTCAAAAGGAAGAGTGTTCTGGACTCAAGCGACACATTATTTGAAAATTAAAGTCTAGTCAGGTTTCCCCCAAGCTAGACGCAAAGATATGAAATAGGTCTAGTCGGGCTACCCCCGAGATAGATGCAAAGATGTGAAATAGGTCTAGACGGGCTATCCCCAAGCTAGACATCATGGAATTTGTTTGAGAGAAAGGCTTTCAAAGAGGTCCCTCAGGAACCCTTCAAAAGGAAGAGGGTCCACTCAAGAGATGCTATACTTAAAAGACATAGAGAGAGGGGGTCCTTTAAGGAGGACGCACATCTCCAGAACAAGTTATCACTGCCCCTAACATAAAGGGGAGGAGAACCATGCAAGATGCTTAAAACAAGATAGAGGTAAACCTCGATATCATTTGTCATTTCAAGAAAAGATAGGTGCATCAGTAGGCACCTAGATCATGAAGTTGTTGTATTTTATCTTTCAAGGCCTTACATTCACTAGTGGAATGGCTAGGCACTCGATGGTATGCACAGAAAGAATGCTTTATTTTTATCATGTTTGTGAAATTCATTGCGCATAGGAGGAGGAAGAGTAATCAAGTGGGCTTTTAGAAGCCGCAACAAGATATGCTCTCGCTCAAACAAAGGATGAGGAGCAAGAAGCAACACTTTCTCTTATGGAGAAAGAATCATTTGTTCACAAGAAGGAGAAGAAGACACAAAGATAGAAGAAAAAGGAGGATGGAACAATATGTGAGAACGCGGTTGAGCAGACATCACGTCAACATTCAACCGTGGTTTCTGCTCAGATTGTTTATTCGAGAAACCAAGCCCTAAGTTACGCTTACGAGGTGAAAATTCTATAGGGACCTATATTCCGTGTTCATTACACCCACAAACTTTACGCTCATAGCCATATTTAGAGACAAGCTTAAAGTTGGGGCCGTAACGTGTTTGCAAATCATGAGAAGAAGGAGGATCCTCATAGAGAGAATTATTCTATCAAGGGGGTTCATACTCTTCTATGAGATCATCATCATCCTTCTTGATAGGACTATCAATCTTATCCTCCTTAGCAAAAGTGTAATCATCTTCCTCAGAAGGAGGATCAATGCTAAGGACATTACAATTCACATTCACATTATCCCACAATATAGAATAATGACCATCTTTGATAGTGGGTGTGGAGGATGTTGTCGAAAGTTCTAAGCAGATTGGGTCGACTTTATATTCCTAAACAAAGGAATCTGTAAAGTCTGAAGGACCTCAATTATCATCAAGATATCCATTCCTTTGAGAAAAGGTAGAAGGAGAAGACTTAAGATTTCTCGCTTCCAAAGGATCTTCTTCAAGGACATTCATCTCAAGAGTATCCTTTGTAGTAGATACTGCTAGAGTAAACATCAACACATTGGAAGGTACTGAAGGAATAAGAGTAGGAACAACTGAAGCTTGACCAACAACTACCATCTCACATAGGTGCATAGCATCAGGGTCAGCTTTAACTGTGACTACTCTATTATTGCAAATGAACTTGAAAGATTTGTGCAAGGTAGACGAGACTGCACCCATAGCATGAATCCACAGTCTACCAAGAAGAAGGTTATATTGTAACTTCTTTGAAATAACATGTATAAGGGTAGGTATGGTAATGGGTCCCAACCTCAAAGGCAAGACTATTATGCCAAGGGCTTGTCGACCAACATTATCGAACTCATGAATGCCAACGAAAGAAGTATTAAGAGAAGCTGGATCAATATTAATCTTAGGTAACATATCGATGCTACATACATTGATCGCCAAACCAACACCAATGAGAGTGAGCCTAATACCAATCTTATTAATATTAACTATAATAATTAGAGGATCTGCTTGCTTCTGTACTTCCGAAGGCGGGAGTTCTTGAGGATAGAACGTAATATTCGGCGAATCCACATGAATATACGCTAACAACACATCAGTATATACTGGCCTAGCGGAGGAAGGCAAGAGGATCTTTTGCAAGGCTTCTCGAAGCATACCTTGATAAACCAAAGCAGACTGAAGCAAGTCCCATAGTGAGATCTTAGCCAGAGTAACTTGAGGTTGCTCGACAAGATCGTAATCACTAGATGCTTTAGTCATAGGTTCAGGTGCTTGAAGAAGGCTTAGTTGCTTATTCATTCTAGTATCGTAGGTACGGGCTACCAATCTATAAGAGGGAGCCTTAAAAATTTCAAGGGAATCACTATCAAATGGAACACCATCAATAGAATAAACCCTTTTAGAAGAAGAACTAGCAGGAGTCACGTAAATGATCGGTTTCTTAGGCCTTTGAGGGGCAACAGAGACACATATTACATTTACAAAATCATCACAACTAGTAGAATGATTATTTGAAGACATATTCTCAACGTCGATCCAAATAGGATCAAATGTGGAAGGAGATTGATCATGCACTAATACATCATCTCTAGAAGTTAGTGCATTAGAACATATAAGAAATTCATCATTCACAAATGCAACGTCCCTAGAAGAGAGTGCATTGGAATGAGTAGGAGATTCATCATTCAAAAATGCATCGCCTCTAGAGGAGAGTGCATTGGAATGAATAGAAGGTAGAGTGACGTTAAGGAAGGTATCAATGATTTCATTTTCTTGCAACAAGATATCTTCCGAAGCAAGAGGACTCTCAGGAGAAGGATCAAAGATACAAAGTGAAATGGGTAAAGCCAAGTCACTATCACATGCATGAAATGGAATATCATTAAAATTTTGAATAAAATTAGATGCATAACTAATAAAAGAAGATATTAAATTCATTATGATTTTCTTGTTATTTTCTATGTTCTAGTAAATTGCATTTTTGGAGGTCTTCGGAGTGTAATTAGGGTTCAGAACTTGCGTTGGTCCTTAAAATTTGATTATCGAAGGCAGTAGTATATTTTAAAGACTAAATTAGTTCTCTAGGAGACCTTTCCAATGGTGCAAATGGTTTTGAATTCCAAGCATTGAGTCAAAAGTTATGACCCTGCCAAGTAGGGATAAATAAATTCCTAGTTTTTTGAAGAACACTGTTCTTCATGTCGGGTTCACCAAAATGTAGAGAAGGGGGATTCACTACTCATGAGTTCTCTTCACTTAGAGAGCCTCATGGGGTGAACTGCCCTAAACTACCTCAAAGGACAACAACGAGATTTCTAGAACCAGAAAGAGCAGGTCGCAAAGATTCTTTGGATAAATTGACAAGCTCTCTGCCAAAGGACGTCAACACAAAATACGAACAACAACGCGGTGTGCTGGCATCCCCGAGGCGCGCTGGCATCTTTTACGGACCAAAAAGAAAGTGTATCACAAAAAACAACAAAGTGGCTACTCGCAAGCTGATTGCTAAGAACTTCTAGAAAGTGATAAAGCAACAAAATATGATAAAGGAAGTATACTGAAATAGAAAAGATAAAGACAAGGAGAGAAAGGAAAAGGAAACGCTTACAACCATGCGAAGGATGAAGCCTCCAGCTCGTGAATGTCTTCAATACCTGCACACGAGAGAGAGAGAGAGAGAGAGAGAGAGAGAGAGAGAGAGAGAGAGAGAGAGAGAGAGAGAGAGAGAGAGAGAGTTGGGGCTGTATAGGGTTTTGCCTCAGTCAAACCCCCATTTTGGTGTTTCCACCTCCACAGATAGCCAGATAGATAGAGAGAAAAGTAGGAAATGAAGTAAAGTACACAAAGACACTACAAAACAATATTATGCTACTCAAGAAAAGAATAGAGGAGAGGAGTGAAAGCTTACCACCTCTGCCCAAAGCGCTCAAGGCTAGTGGGGGAGAAAATGAGAGGAACTCAAGCCTCTGCTGTTGTGGTGTTTCGTTTCACACTTGCTCTACTGAAGTGATGGAGTGTTGATGTTGCTGCTATGAAGTGTAAAGTGTTGCTTGAGATTGAAGAGATAGTGGAGAAGCTTCTTGGAGCTTGTGAAGAGATTGTAGAGGATTTCAAGAGATCCAACCATGAAATGGAATGAGAATGAGTGAATATGAAGTAGAGAGGAAGAAAATGGCCATATTCGGGTTGGTCGACTGAAGAGGGCATTACAAGTCGACTCCCAATGGGAAATGTAACGCCTCTACGGGTTCCAGCCGTGAGAATCTATTAGGGATGTAAGTGCACCGTGCGAATGTCTGCATGTTGCACGGATGTCTACACACTGTGCGGGCGTCTTTAACAGTAATTCCTCTACCGACGCACAAAACAAGTGCCAAGTAGAATGAAGGCAATAGGCTTAAGTGGAATTTAGCCTTCGGATTTGGTTTTCTAAAGTGTGGAAGGATAAAAGGGGAATTTTTCCAAGGGGTTCAAATTTTCTCCTATACAAAAACATACCATTCACATAGAATTAACTGTAAACAGTGCAAAAACCCTAATTCAGGACTCATTCGCCCCTCTGGGTGATTCAGTCCTTGTACAATTTTTTTTCCTACTTTTTTGGATTTTTATGTTGTGCATTTTTCAACATTTGAACCCCTGAAATACCTTGACTAGGAATCATATGCCCCTCTAGGCGAATTAGTCCTAGATCAGCCCTAAAATTGCCTATTACAACATTAAAAACCTTGTTTTTGCACTTCTGTTTGCTATCATTAGTTATCTGTTTCATTTGGCTGGGTTTTTGTGACATGCATTTCACTAAATCTAGCTTAAATCAGTTCATTTCATGCATTTCTTAATTCCAAATTTTCATTTACAACATTTCATTTTCAAATTGTTGCATAGTGTAATCAATAAATTACCTTCTTTGAAATCTGAAAATTGCATTTACACATTTCATTCTAGATCTTTACATTATATTTTAAGTCTCTTTCTATTTTAATATTGCATAGATTACTTTTCACAAATGTTAGTATCTATCTTTTCCATGTTTGCAAAGAAAAATTTAGTCAATAAACATGTTAGTCATTCTTTCAATACATTCCCTAGTTATGGGAGTCTCTTAGTGCAAGAGAGTGAAGATGTTGATGCTTTCCTTAAACCTAAACCCCCTCTTATCTATCCTATTTATGGGGATGATCTGATAGAAGAGGACACAACCATAGATAACCATGATGATCATAATTGTTCTTCTCCCCATACCTCTCCTTTTAGCGACAAAGGTATCTTGGTGAAAGAAGATGCAATCATTGAGAACCATTATAGTATTTCTTGTCCTTCTCCTCCTCCTCCTCCCTGGGAAGATATTAAAGCACAAGAGAATGCGATCATAGACACATTTTTAAACATCACCTTACCTAGTTTCCATTCATATTTTGTTTGTGAGAATGTTTTAGTGAAAGAGGATGCAATTGAAAGTGAGGACGATAGGTTGGTGTCAGACGATAAAATATTTAAGGTCTATAACAACCCTCTTTATGTTCCTTCCCCTACCTATCCTATTTTGGAGGACATTATGGGACAAAGGAATGAAATCATAAATGATCATGATAATCATACTTGTTCTTCTCTTAGTATCTCTCCTTGTTGTGAAGAAGATAGTTTGATGTTAGAAAACCTAGTCGATAAAAGTCATGAGAATCTTAGTTGTCCCTCTTCACCTAAGGAAACCATTATTGAGCAAGAAAATCCAACCATTGATAATTACCCTACTTGTGATGAAGTCATTTTAGAGGAACCAAACATTGAATGTTATGAACATATAGTTTTTTTCTCTCCTAAGAACTCTCCTACTAGGGATGATATCATGGTGGAAGAAAATAAGACAATTGACACATTTATTTCAGACAATAGTGATGTAAATCCCTTAGAAGATGGTGAAAAGATGACACTAGACTCCCCTTCATTAGAAAGACAACAAACCAAAATTGCTTCAAGGTTTTGAATGCACAAGTGTCCATTAGACCCCCCTTGATCAATGGACCTACTACATACCCTATAGAACATCCTAAGAATCCTCTAATTCTTTACCCATCCTCACAACAACCACAAAATCAACACAAAACTGAACTCATCCTTTATCGACCATCACATAAACCTCAAACTCAAAACAAACCCCAAATTATCCTTTACCAACCTAAGAATAATGTTTCACAAAAATCAAATTATAATACTGTTGCTCATACATATAAAACTAGAAACAGTTTTCAACCAAGAAAAACACCTTCAACATCCCTCCCATTGCCTAATCCGATCCTGCCTAACCCTATCCTGCCAGGTCCTCCTTGTGGAAAGGAGTATGATCTTGTCGAACAACTAAAGAACACTCCTGCTAAGATATCATTGTGGGACCTTATTCAAGCCTCCCCTCACTATCATAACATGATTCAAAGTAATTTACAACAATTTCATATCCCTTCTAATGTGTAACTGAATGATATAGTAGCCCCGATTCAAGAAATGAATGCTGACATTGTTTTCCACCAAAGTGAGCTCCCTCCTTTGGAAGTGCAAAAACAAAATGATGCTCTCATAATAATAGCTGCCTATGATGGATGGCGAATAAAAATAACCCTTGTTGACAATGGATTTTTCCTTAATGTGTGTAGTGTGACCCTTTTGGATAGGCTTGGCATGGATAAATCAAGAATTGAACCCGAGTCTTTATCTATTAAGGGATTTGATAATGTAGGAAAATAGCTGCTTGGTGTGATCACTTTTCCTATTATAGTTGGAAAGGCCACATTAGAAAAACTGATCCATGTTATGCCTAATGATCTTTCATACAACCTTCTTTTAGGAAGACCATGGATTCATGCAATGAATGGGGTGCCTTCTACTCTTCATCGTATCATTAAACATGTCTACAAAAACAAAGTGTACATACTCAAAGCCGACCCTGAACCAAAAAATTGTTTGAACATTAAGAAAAATAAGGAAAATCCTTCAAAAATATTGACACCAACTATTCAAGTATAACTCGTGCAACAAAAAATAAAGAAAAACACATTGGGGAAGTCATGAAGCTATTAGAAGATGATTGGGGTTCCCTAGATTTCACATCATTCATGGGATAATACGAGATCATAAACAAAGACTCTAAAAAGGGAAAAGACATAGCGATAATGTCAACACAAAATTCAAACAATCCTTCGAAATAATCCACCTCAACTACTTTAGAAGATCAAGTAAATTACACAAAAAACTTTGATGAAGCTGATTATAAACGACCACTGACTCCAAAAGAAATGAAAGAGCTTTATGGAAAATGTTATGAACTTATGAAACAATTTGTATATAGTGGAAAAGGATGTGGTGCTAGAGAACAAGGTATCTGTGTCCCTATAGATCCTAACATGCAAGGAATGACTAATGGTCTCAGATATTGTCCCTTGAAAGAAACCAACAAGCCTTCGATTAATATCAACACTATTACAAAAGATTCCTCTAAGACAACTTTAACATTAGTGTATCCTGAACTGATAGACATTAGTGGTCTTGGTTTGTGTCCTTTGAAATAAATGACAGAAACAAAGAAATTCCCACTTAACATAAATGTCATCACACAAAAAACTAATGATTTGAATTTGATAGATTTTACACCCTCCAATAAAGGAGAGTACAAAATCTCACAATATAAATTCTTGTGTAAGTATGGCATCCTGCACTAAGCAAGATATATATTTGTCACAAAATAAATAAACATCCTCTACTATTGATCAAGAGGGTATCATGTCAAGACTCATCCAAGATCATTTGATATCCCTTCCTTCAAGAACACGAAAGAAATTTTACTACAAGAATTCATTTTGTGCATATTCTAGAGTTCATGGTCATGTTACTAATGAATTCAAGGCTTTAAGTGACAAAATTCAACATCTTAAGGAGTGTGGTTCTCTCTCCTAGGTTGAAGCACCCAACTCTAATTTATATTGATTTTCACTCTAGCATGTTTTTTGGCTCACTCCTATCCTGTGCTAAGTGGAGGTGAGGGGTTAGGTAGCCTTGTCCTCGTATGCCACTTGCCATTGTCTCTTTTGGCTAGTTGTCCGCCATTCATGTACATATAAGAGAAAGCTTGGGATGTGGGTGACATGCCTCAAGTTGAATCACATGTGACATTACATCGACACTGATGTTTCATTGTGTAATTTCCTTTCTTCTTGTGATGCGTCCTTTTCTTGGTGGTGTCATTAGGTTTGATTCCCTCTGAGAGTGTGATACTTCTTTGACTTGTCCTCTCTTGGAGACATTAAGCACGGTGTTCCCTAAGAAGAGACCTTTCATGAACTAAGCAAAAAAAAAATCCCTTTGAACATACTTTACTTTTGCATTTACAATTTCTACTATATGGCCACCTTGCATAACATACTTTGCTTGCTTGTGGATCCATCTTGTTTGTTCATGAGTTTCAAGCATACAAAGCTTTGTTTTCCTCATGAAGCTCAAATTTCATTGTTATGTGGCACCTTGTCAAAGTTATCAGGTGGTATAACCCTGGTATGGTTAGCGTATGATGAGAAGCCTAAACATGGGCATGAATTTCTCATTATACGATGAGAAACCGATATAGAGGCATGCCTTTCTCACTAAACCACCCTTTGGATACTCACCCAACAGACAACCCAAAGTTTTATTTTCTCAGAGTGAGCACGCATTTTCAGAAAAAAATAGTTTAGATTTGATCCACATCGTGCGAGACAAACAGTCGAGGCTTGATCCACCTTCTTATTTTTTCTTGTTTTTATTTTTATTTCTTGACATTATATGTTTGCATATCTTGATGCTGCATATCATACACCTTATTTACGTATTTTTGTGCTTATGTCAGTTTGATGTAGGATCTTGGATCTTGGGGGGCTTGGCCACCTCCTTTGATCTTTGTCATCCTATTTCATCTGCATTGATACACGTGGACCCCTCTTGAATGTCTACTTTAGTGTGAGTTTGAAGCAAGTTCCACCTCTCACTAAAGTGGGGGCAAGATGTAATGATAGAAATTGTATTCCCTTCTTGGAGATGGTACAATTTCTCACTTAATTTGGGAATGGTAAACATTAAAATGGAGCTTGTAGCAAATATTTTTGTCACCTCTTGTACCTCTAGGGTTTTGCACCATAAGGGTAAGGGACAAAGACCTATGCTTCATTCAAGAAAAAAACCTAGAGATTCCAATGCAATAGAGGTTGAAATCTGTCAAAGGAGATTGTTCCTAAGGCTGGAAGTTGATAAATAAGATGAACTATGGATGCAAAACTAAAGAAATGTAAAGTGTTTGAAAACATATTGTGATATGCAGAAAGACCTAAAGAGATGAATAGAAATGCAAATAAAACAGATCAAGAAACTAAAATAGAAAGAATACACCTGGAAATGTGTTGGAGACCAGATTGAAGGCTGGAAATGCCGTTGATCCTAAAATTCTGGCCTATTGGGACATTTACGCCATTTTGAGCGACCTAGTCCCAGGTCTAGAAAATAAATCTGGATCCCGTTTCAGCCAAATGGGTATCCAGATCTATAGAAACTTCTGTCAAACATGTATAGTGGGACTAAGTCACCATTAATGATGACTTAGTCCACTTTGGCTTTTTTGAAAACTTGAAAGTGGAAATGGAAGCTCTTGGTCTGCACTCTCAGCTCCTCCAGATATCTGGATTTGAAATTGTGATTTCTGACACTGTAAATGACTTTTTGTGTATATTTTGGATTTTTAAACAAGGAGATTTCTTCAAAAAATTTGAAATCTATCCTTCAATGATCTCAAGTTACCTAAATTTGCAAACACACAAGGAGAGAAAGAGAAATGTTCAATGTCAGGGCATGGGGGTTTGCCTTGGTCAAACCCCTTTTAGGTAATTAAACCAAATGAAGAAATAAGATGGAGCATGAACATGAAATAAAGGAATTAGAAACTTGCCATGATGATTGATCTTCAATTTCTACAAAAATGTATGAAGAATCTTCCCTTGAATGCTTCTTGATGACTTATAATGCCAAAAACCCTAGCTTGCTTGAGAAGAATGATGAATGAATAGTGAAGAATGAATGAATGGGTTAGCCAACTAGTTAGGGTTGAAAATGAGGGGAAAACCCTTTATTTATACACAATTATGCTCTAATTCCCAAAAATACCACATCACAGGCCGACCTTAGGTCTTAGAGAATAAAAACCTGCTAGAATTTTGAACTTATTTTGATTTTTGAGCCAAATGGGACTAAGTTGCCCCAAGTGGTGACTTGGTCCCACTTAGGAATTTTTACTGGGTGTTGGGAATTAAATAATATTAAATGATGTTTATCGGGTTTATTCTCAAGAACACTTTTAAGTAAGTCTTGCAAGTGCATAATGGGGCCATTTAAGGCATAAGAAAGGCGTAATTATTGACATGACAAGCCTAGAAAAGTGTGAGAGTTTGTTACAACTCTTTATAACACTTTGAAATAAGGCTTGGTAAGTGATTAAAAGATTTTATTTAGATGAAATATATTAGAAAGGTCCTAGAAAAGTGTGAAAGTGTGTTACAATACTTCACAACACCTTTGTAAGACATCATTAGGTTTTTATTTATTTACAAGGGTTCAAGACCTAATGTGAATGTGTTGGCCACATTACAACATTAAATCTAGGCAAAACTACGCCAAAATCTACAAGAAAGGCCCAAATGAGCGTAAAAATGTCCAAGATATATTTTTTGTTGACAAAGAGCTAATGTTGCCTTGATCTAGTGTTCTAATGTGTTTTCCACATTCACATTGGATTTAGGATCCTTTTAAGCTAAATAGACCTAATTTTTCCTTAATTTAATGTTGTAAAGTGTATTTAGTTGCACCAAGTCACATTAAGTTTTGGGACCTCTTACATTTATGACCTTCATATCATCATTAATGGGCCCCTAAGACCCTATATTATGCATCCCGAGGCATATTTCAATCAAAATCCCTACATAGACATCAAATAAACTTTATTTTCTAACTCCTTGAGATTTTCTCTGTCTAAAAAGGCTTGGTGGGACCCATATGCCACATTGGGCATATGAGTCCCATCCATATGGGACCCATATGCCACATTGGGCATATGAGTCCCATCCAGATGGGACCTATATGCCACAAGTGGCGTATGAGTCCCATTTGGGCCCTTTTTTAGGGTTTTGAGCGAGAAATCATGGTTTTAAGTTCAAATTTCATGAATGTCAGCCTCTGGGATCTAATAAACGATCAGTTGGATGGATTGCCTATATAAATAAGGTCTCAAATAATTATTTCACTAAGCCTTCATGATATCAAACTAAGCTATCAAGAGTTAAGCATTCCAAGACTTCACAAGAGCTTCAAGAGCGTCTACAAGAGAATTTCTAAGATATTCAAGGGCAAAATTCTTCATCATTTGTTGCAACAATTCAAGATCCATCATCATGTCAAGATGATCAAGCATCAAGCATGTTGTTGAGATAGTGTTGTGATGTAGCATTGAAGATCCATTTGCAAGCATTGATTCATATCTATATTCAAGATCAAGATCTAAATTCTACATTGCCACTTCATGTTAGATTTCTGATTTACATCTCAAGACATCATTCAAGGTATCATTGTTCATGTTTTCTATTTCATGTTTCATGTTCATATTCAATTTTTTCATCACAAGGTTTAATTATCTAAATGGGGTTTGACCAAGGCAAACCCCTATTTCCTAACAAATCAATAAGTTTTTCTCTCTCTACATGTGTGATTGCAGATCTAGGTGTCTTGGAGCTTGAAGGATCTTTGAAGATTAAGTTACAAGATTGAGAGAAGTTGTCAAGTTGTCAAAAAGTTGCTATCTTCATGGAAAGTCACCTACAAGATGCAAATCAGGGTTTTAGATCCAGAAACGAAGTGTGGAAGGAAGAACAGAATCAGGCCTTAACCCTCAAAAGAAGTTGAGTGGGACTGATATGCCACTTGTCACATATGAGTCCTAGTAAAGGGATTTTTCTAGATTTTAGGAGATTCAAACTCACCACTGTTAGATTCCAATTTTGGCACAAAAACCCTAGTCTGGGACTAAATCGCCCAGAGTAGCGTATGAGTTCCAGTAGGCATTAAACAACAAGTTTTCAGGGTTTTGGAGCTTATGTTGAACTCATCCTTCTTCTAGGTGCAACTCTATCCATTCTCAGTTTGTCATTTTGTATTCTAGTTTCATTTCCTACGTCATTTAGTTAGGTTTTGCATAACACTTTGCATGTCATTTAGGGTATGTGCAGGATCATGGGGGTCCAAACTAGGCCTCTAAGTGGCGATGTAAATTCAAAAAATCAAAGTTAGGAAACTTGACATAAAAAAATGAATAGGTTATTAAAATAATTTGAAAAATATGTAAGAACAAAAGTTGTAGAAAATTGAATGTAGTTTCTAATCTACTAGTCCTTTTTTGGAAAAAAGTAAATGTGTTTTGCAAAAACATGAAATTTCAATGCAGTGGTACTAAATTTTCAAGAAAAAGATAAGAAGCAGGTGTATGTCTGACCACCCTAAGTACAATATTTTTTTTTTTCCTGAATCTTTCAATACAAGAAGAGGACACATGCCCGAATGTGCCAGATTTTTTTGTAATTTTTTTCCATGTAAATAATTAGTTATAATGATTTTTAATTAGAAATTTTTAGAATTATTAAAGTGTATGTGTTTGACCACCATAACTTGGTCAAAAATTTATGAAATTCAATTTTTTTAATCCTATAGTAGGTGAAGCATAAAATGTGACACATCTTGTAGGTTCGAACAATGTTAAGTAGTTTGAAAGTTATAGAAGTTTCTCATTCAACCTATCAATCAAGACTTTAGTCGTAATGTATGTAGAAAATCAATAATAATTATTTATTAAATTCAAAATAAGGCATAACTTATATTGGTGGAAAGCTGACATTTTTTTCTATAAACCCTTTTTGTTTCATGAAATTCGGATAAAAAAAAGTCATTAGCCACAAAGGCGAACTTTGGAAAACTAAGCAAATTTTCTAAACACTTTTTTTGGATTGACTTTCCAGGTTAGGCAATCCTGAACCAAATCCTGAGGCAAATTCCAAGCCTACTAATTTTGTCAGAAAAAATGGATATCTGTTTATAAATGGATATCCATTACGAAATGAATATCCGTTACTTGTATTATTTATAATACATAATATTTAATATTATGCATTATATAATATATAATATATTATGTATTATATTATATAATATATTATACATTATTATATTATATATGATGTATTATTATATTACTATATTATTATATTATTATATTATATATTATATATTATATATGATATTAAATTATATACTATATGGGTGAAGCCACAATAGTGGTTTACAGTTCTAGTGAGGAAGGAAAACTCACAAAAAAATGACCCCATGCCAAAAAATGTGATTTTTGGGGCTTTGTACGAACCTACTGGTTCGAGCAAACCCATCCCCTAGTTTCCCGCCCAAAAACCAAATAAAAATGCATTATGTGATGTGGTTCAGTCGAACCCCTAGGGGTTCGTACAAACCCCACTTATCCCTCATTCTCACCCTCAGATACAAAAAACCCTATTTTTTTTTCACTTCGAAGGTTGGTTTGAACATGAAAATGGTAGAGAATTCACAAACCCAACTGGAATCAGGTAGTCCTTGGAATGAGCTATCCAACGAATATAATTTTGATATGTTTTGGTTTTATTATGTATTTGTTTTTTTAGTTTTATTAAATATAGCTTTTTCACTGAAAATGAAGGTCTCTGTTTTGCACATGTGGAAAAATAGCAGACTATCATTTTTTTTTTTTGAAAGATATGAGTGCACCAGATATTGAAGTCCTTGATCCAACAAAAAAAATGAATTTCAAAATATACAAAAAAAGTTACTCATTATATGGTCACGCTATGTCTGAATTGTAATTCGTTTGACTTCAAAACTTGATTAAAGAAAAAATATTCAATAAAAACCTATCTAACCAAGTTGAAGCACTAGATATCGGAGTTACAAATCTAAATTCGAAAGAATTAGAATTTTATCCTTCATGGAAATTTTTTTATGCGTTATACGGTGTGCGTCACTTTTTAAAAATGCTATTTTATGAAAAAAATTAGTTTTCGTAGGAGATGGAAAAAGAAGTGCAATCTGATTCCAAACATTTTGAAAAAAATATTTTTAGAATCTACAGACAAAACGTGATGAGACTCTAGTTTGCGTCATCTTCAAATTCCTCACAGTTTAGCCGCTATAGGTGCCCGAATGTGAAGATTTAGTTAAAAATAATAATTTCAGTGTCCAGTTTGGCCAAAAATTGTAAACCACTATTGTGGGATCACCCATATACTCCATATATTTTTTATAGTATATTATATTAATATTATGTAATATATATTATATATACTATATAATATATTTAATACATAGTATATATTATATATTTATTGATGTGTGACCAATTCACAAGAGAGAGAGAGAGAGAGAGAGAGATAGTTGAGAGGGAGAGAGGGAGGGAGAGAGAGAGAGATACATAGTTGAGAGGGAGAGAGGGAGGGAGAGGGAGAGAGAGAGAGAGAGGGGGGAGATAGAGACTTGAGAGGGAGAGAGCAAGAGAGAGACTTGAGAGAGAGAGAGAGAATTTTAGAGAGAGAGTTTTCTTGTGTTGGGACCCTCTAGAATAAGAAGTGATGCAACTATCAAACAAAACCATTACAACTCAATTCAACATTCATGCCATTAAAACCTTCAAGCTTAATAACATGTCATTAGATCCTTCATGTAAAAGGTATAAAATCATCAAGAATAAGAATCATTATATTTCAACCATGATACATAAACAAGAGCATTATGTACACCATAGGGGTTTGATGAAACCTTCAAACAAAATCCTTACAAGACAACAAGATACATGTTCACTAGATTGTTCATGTGAAATCTATACAATAATCATGATCAACAAATAAGACATCACTCAACCATGATGCATGAATAAACACTATATATGAACAAACACTAAATTAATAGATTATTTAATATTTATTACTAAATTTTTGTCTCATCATTATACTATTATATTCATAAATTCAACGCTAAAAATATCCATCCAACCAAATTCTTTGTAAAATATCCATGTCCAACAAAATTATTTATAAAATATCCATCCAAGGTCAAATTCTTTATAAAAATAACATCATTGTCTTAATAAAGTTTTGCGGCTCTTTGTTGCATCTCTTCATTTCTTTGTGTTTTCCTTTTTAGAATGGGATTGTCTCCTCTCCTCTAGCCATCGTTGATGCTCATCTAAGTCCACTTCCATTAACCTAACAACATCAACAACATTTTTCATATTTGATGCAAAATGCCTCAAATATGGGTGAACACATTCTTCATTTTGAATAGCGTTACTTGATCCTGAATGGTTATAACATTCACATCATTTTTTTCTCGAAATAAGGAACCATCGAATGTAGGTGGTGGAGGTGGGGGGTTATGAGGTGGATTGGGTGGAGCTGGAGGGCGTGGATCCAGGATTTAGAGATAAGTGAACCTACATTAAATTTGTAATTTCAAAATGTAAGATACTGTGAGATAAGAGGGATTCACTGCACATGGGTCTCTTCATTCTCAAGAGATCACCAAGGCACAAACTGCCCTTATCCACCTCAACATAAGAGGAATGAAGAAAATTGCAAAGGAAATGAACATGTGTCAGCCTTTAAGGAAAACTACTTCAGATCCGGGGAGAGTGGAACCTCCAAGTTTTTTCCTCAAGCAGAGGAGCTCTCGACCAAAGGACGTCAACACGGATTCAAGACACCAGTGTGATGCACTGTCATCCAATTGGCACGCTGGCATCCTAAGCAAAAAAAATCTCAGGAGCTCAGTCAGGAAGGATGGAGTATCACTTCTCTACACGAATCTGAGGTCTACCAGACAGGATAATCAAACAAACAACAAAAACTACAAGAAAAGAACAAGGAGAACTTGGAGAAAAATTACCCACACCTAGACGTTTGAGTCTTCACTCCAAGCTCCACTTTGTAATCTACACACTGAAGAACCAAGGGAAAAGGTTGGGGCTATATAGGGGTCTGCCTTAGTCAGACCCCAATTTTGGTGTTCCCACCTCCATAGACAACCAGATTGGAAAGGAGTGTAATCGAAATGGACAAAGCGTGTGGTGAAAGAAAAACCCTCTTCGGGAGTGGAACCAACAACACTAAGTAGTAAATGAACAAGTAGATAGGAAAGAGTAAGAGAGAGAGAGAGCACTACCCATGGGCCTAGATCCTCTTCGAAGAACACAAACACACCGCTGAGTGCTTGCTTGAGAGCTGTAGCTGCTGGAAGGACCTCAACTTGATATGGCTTCACTTGTGAGAGTGCTACTATCAAGAATGGAGAGACACTTAAGAGTGATCACTAAAGAGAGAGCTTGATTGAAATGACTTGAACCCCCAAAATGAGAGAAAATGAGGGGTTTTGTTGCATGCAAGGGAAACAAAGAGGCGTTACACCCAAAATATTGACTGCCAAGGCACGTGTCAAGAGTCAAGACTCGAGATTCCTTGTTTCAAACTCACAAAACTGATAGGATGGAAGCACGCCACACTGACGTCCGTCCACCATGTGGTCGTCCAAGACATCAATTTTTGGGAAACATGTCGTTAGGCTTCTGTTGTTCTACCATTTGTCCACATGGGGTTAGGATTGTAAAATTTTGACCCATGGGATTTTTGTCATTAATGCTCTAGGGTGTCATAAATGCAAGGCAAAGGTGCAAAAATTTGGAATTTCCCTTAGGTGTAATTCTGTGACATTTCATTTTGTCCCCACTTTAGTGGGCTCGATTTTGGAAAAAAAATCAGCCAGACTAAAGTAGAGAAGAAAAATTTACCCCAAATTTGAACTTTTACAGATTTATGTGCCAAGAAAAATAATGCCTCAGAGGTTAGCGAGGTCGATGTAGCCGGTATTGAAGGTTCCCCCAGTAACCGAGCTCAACAAATAATGATAGAGTGGTTGTGAAGAATCAAATGAAACTTTAATCTGAAAAAATCAAATTTAAGTTAGTTTCAAAAATTGAAAGAAGCTACCAGGATGAGAAGAATGATCAAGAAAAATTCGATGATTCAGAGGAAAAATATGGTAAAGAGGTGACTATATGCCCCCTCTTGAGTTTTCCCCTAGCTAGGTGGGATAAATTCAGGAGAAACAGGGGAGCCACAAACTCCAGGAAAAATGGGCCCTGGGGGCCTATATATAGTTAGGTGGGCCCCTAGAAGGGTCATTTTCACTATTCACTGTGAGGAAATTGTTGGCTTTTATGAGAGAAAAGTCAACAAAATGCCAAACAAGAGGGAGTAGAAGGCGCTGAGGTTGGAGCAACTTAGGAAGGATATCGCCGAGGGGTACGGGGTGGACCAGGTAGGTCTGAAAACCTCTTTGTTAGTGATTTTTAGTATTTTTTAGGAAACTTTCCCCATGTCGAGTTGCATGGGTGTTTTTTTCCATGCATATGTTCCAAATCTACGCCATTATCTAGTTTTAGCGATGTACGATCTCGGCAATGTCGTCCCAAGTATGCGCTGGCATCCTCAAAGCGTCAATGGCGGACCGAGACCTTTGCACAACACACAAATGTCTACACGACATACGTAAGCCCTTTATATATTCTGCTTTCAAGTTTTAATAAATCTCCTGTTTTGACTAAAAAATTCTTTCACTTTTTGTAGGACTATCCCAAGATCTGGGAGCATCCTGATGGGTGAGAATACTGGCTAGTCCACGAGCAAAAGGACCACCTTAGTGATGATGAGGTAACACATCTATAGTACATCAATATTTGGCATGTATTCACCATGCCATAGATGCTCTATCATGAGCGTATACTGACAAATCTGATGGAGCGATGGGATGTCACCACATCATCTTTCCAATTACCTACTAGAGAGATGATGATCACTTTGGAGGATGTGTATCAAATTATTAGACTACCCATCCATAGATGGCGGGTGGCCATTGATGACACTCAGTCAGTGCGAGAGAGTTTGGAGGGTGTACTCTATTGCTTAGGGTGGACCAACGATGGTGATGGCATGATGCACATCTATACGCACTAGTACGACCAGGTGCGGACCACAACACTCCTACTACACCGAGTGATGGTTGTGACCATGGACTTTCAGGTCACGATAGATGGGTAAGGCACTCACTTGCATGGGGGTCTCGTCCATACCATTCGTGAGATGGTAGAGCATCTGACAATGTTTTCTTGGGGGCGTAGCATGCTAGTGCACCTATACCAGGAGCTGGGATAGTACGTAGAATATGAGTATTGCAGCCTCATAGTGTGCACCCTACTACAGGTGTGGGCATTCACTCACATTATGTGCACGAGGCCGGTTGGGTTCCCATGGACACGACCGTACCATGTCCCCATGGCCCATTGGTATGAGGTCACAGGACAATGGAGACATGAAGACCTACAATTTTGGAGGTTACAGTTTGATACTCTTACACCCAATAGGGTGAGATGGCGACCCTACCATTTTTTAGGTGGGCGGATGACATCAGGTATCTTAGGAACCTATAGCGAGACCGTTTCATAGTAGGTTGTTGTGACCATATTATTATGCCGTATTATTGGAGTCAGGTCATGCGACAACATGGCCATGTACAAACTATCCCTCTCGATGTGCCCACATATACACGAGCTGTTAGAAGTGCTACGAGACCTAGGGGACATTCCCCACCCTTCCATCATAGATTTTGTTCCTTCTGATGATGATAAGCTCGATTGGGATCTACCGCCGATAATGTCAATAGATAACGTCGACAATGTTGTAGAATTTCGGGCATGGTGGGCGAGGCATCTTCCTCATTCCACTGTTTGGCGAGGGTGTCCTCAGATTGGATCATGGCCCATAGGTGGACATGCCACCATAGGAACCACAGGATAGGCAGAGAAGGTAGCAACATGGCAGAGAGGAGGAGAGGCTGCAGGAGGAGGAGGCAGCATCGCAGAGGCTGAGGCAACGGCGAAGGAGATCATATCCTCCACCAACCACCCCCATCTTGTCGGTGACACAATCACCTTCTATATGAATGATAGTAGCCTTGGCAACACTAGGAGAAGCTGCCGATACCAATGACGCAGGTCCCATCATCGCTCCTCACCCTGACCCTACATGGTAGCTAGGGGACCCAGGTATACTGAGCATGTTGTTTATACTTCAGTACTTTCAGTTGTCTTTATTTATGATTACACAGATATGCCATGTTATATTGATTCTATCTTCCTTTCTGTGGTTGTAGAGAATGCTTAGGGATGGACTAGGTTGATGGCCCAATGCATATCAGAGGTGGCTCTGATGTGCCCATCTAGGGGATGGTTCTCAAGGCATATCGACTAGTTTATGTGGGATGACATGCCCATAGTTTTGAGTTGGTAGCGCATCTGAGGACCGCCTATGAGGAGCGGGGAGCAGAGCTTGTACAATTGACTGTAGAGGTGACCACCATCTAGGGGTAGCATGACCAACTATCGGGGGAGCTACGAACGACGCTTGCAGAGTGAGATGCGATAGTGATGAGGGCCGACGCCACTAAGTAGGCACATGTTGCCCTTCAAATCTACCTTGATGACCTTGACAAGTAGTCGATAGTCATGATCCTGGCAGATGCTTAGTAGTTGCAGCAGGAGTTGATGCAGACCTGAATGACCATATGTACCCTACAAGGAGAGATCGGGGGGATGTGGGTAGCTTTGTCTACATTGCGCTCACACCAATCTAGATCTATGACCACTATGCAACCTCTCCCTAGACCACAACAGTAGGAGCCAAAGCTAGAGGGCTCCAGGAGCCACGTGCCACATCCATAGGGTGTTATGACTTTTTGTACATCATTTTTGTAGCTAGACACACACACACACATATATATATTTTGTAGATCATTTTGTATAGACATTGACACATATTTAGTAGCCACTCTTTTTTGACAGTAGTGGCCTGATACATGTACATGCCATTTGATATATATACATATATATAGATTTTGATATCATGGCATTATGTATTTTGACGTGTATGCTTCTTTATTTTCATGTATATTGATGCTATGGATGTTATATGTGTATGGATGTATGTTTACACTAGATGCTATCGTAATTTAATGAACACACATGGATGCATGTTAATTAAATATAATGATGATCTAACTGCCTTATAATGCATGGATACATAGCATAGTAAGACACATATATGCATTTTACTCACACACACATGGTCATTTCATAACACAATTTTTTTTCATTATGTGTTAATGGGTTTAATGTCAACATATACAATACTACTACTTTTAAAGAGTGAACACCACACACATGACACATTATACACTACACATAGTATCGACGAAGATGCATCACATTAACAGGCTCTTTTAGAGGTGTTCCATCCATAGATGATAATCCATAGGCACCCGAACCATACACATAGACAACAATATAAGGGCGGCGCATTTACATATCTCTGATTCTCATAGAGAACTAGGTCACCCAGCTTAAAGGTTCTAGGAAGCACACTTTGGTTATACTATCTTGATAATGATCTTTGATAAGCTTTAAGATGATCGAGGGCCTATAATTGGTGCTCATTGAGCATCTTTAGCTAATGCAAATGATTAGCTCAATAAGTTTCATCATCAATTAACCCCTTAAGGGAAACCCACAAAGATGAAATCTCCAACTCTAAAGGCATAATAGCTTCAGTACTATACACGAGGTTGTAAGGCGTCGTTCTTGTCACCGTATGAATTCTTGTGCGATAGGACCACAAAGCGTATGTTAACTGAATATGCCAATCCTTACATTGCTTATTAACTATTTTATGAAGAATGAGCTCAAGAGTTTTATTGGACGCTTCTGCTTGACCATTAGATTGCAGATAATAAGGAGTAGAAAATCTATGTTGAATGTGAAATTTCTCTAAGAATTGCTTTACTTCCTTGTTCTTGAATGGTGTACCAATGTCAGAGACAAGTGTAGCAGGCAATCCAAAACGAGAAATAATGTTGTTCAGAAGAAAACTACAAATAGCTTAAGCGTTCATGGATCGAAGTGGAATGGCTTCGACCCACTTCGTGAAATAATCTACAATGGTAATGATAAAGGTATGTCCCTTGGAAGAAGGAGGTGATATTTTTCCAATAATATCTAAACCCCATTTTTTAAAGGGCCAAGGAGAGGTTTGGTTTTGTAACTCTTGTATGGGTGCGTGAATAAGACGACTATGCTACTGACCTTGTAGGCACTTTTTAACAAAATCGAAGGAATCTTGTTCCATCATTTTCCAATAGTACCCCATATGTATCAACTTCCTAACCAAGGATTTACCACCAAAGTGTCCACCCCAAGAACTTGAATGGGCTTCCTTAAGGGCAAGGGGTATTTCCACTTTAGTGAGACATTGAAGAAGCAAGCTGTCATAAGACTTCCGATAAAGAACATCAGACAAAACAACATAATGGGCTGAAAGATTTCATATACGAGTGCAATCATTTTTTCATCACATCATCGGGAAAGTTTCCAACTTTTAAATAACTGTAAATGTTAGAGAACCAATATCCTAAGTCCACGTGAGAACACATAAGGATGTTAGATTTACGTTGGTCAAAAACAATCAGGGTTCAAAGAACTTGAACCACGAAGTGGTACTCTTTTGTATCCTCATTTGAAGGTATCAGGGAGGCAGTGCTCGCCATGGCATTTGCATGTCTATTATACCTCCTAGGGACACTATCTATTGTGAAGGAAGAGAACTGATTAAGAAAGGACAAGAAAAGGTCTCGATATTGAGACAACTTACTTTGGTTAGCTTGATAGGTTCCCGTAATTTGGTTCACAATGAGCTCAAAATCACCCACTATGCAGAGATGTTTTATTTTTAGTGCAATTGTGGCATGCAAGCCAGTAATGAGGGCTTCGTACTTGGTGATATTATTAGTACAAGGAAAGTCTAATCAAAGGAGAGAGGGGTTGGTTTACCTTTGAGTGATATTAGAACCAAATATGTTCTGGAACTAGTCTGACATCTTGATCCATCAAAGTACATCTTCCATTCAAGATCATAATTGATGCCAAATAATGTTCTCATCGCGAAATAAGTCCAAACCTGGGAAAGAGTGAGATGAAGGAGTGTCTGCCAATTGATCGACAACAACTTGACCTTTTATTGACTTATGAGTAATGAAATTTATGTCAAACTCAGAAAGTAACATCACCCATTTCGCTAACCTCCCAACAAAGTTGGTACTAGAGAACAAATTCTTTAGAAGGTCACTTTTTACAATGACGTGTTTCAACATGGAGAAGATAATGACTTAACTTCTATGTAGCAAAGACAAGAGAAAGGCATTATTTCTGAATATAGATGCTTGCATAGAGACAATACTAGTGTTGCCCTTATATCTATATGGGTTGATCAGTAGGATCCTCCTCCCAAATAGGAGTGGTATATTTTTTAGCCTCAAGTTGATTGAGGTTCTGAGATGTATTTTGGAGAGGAGGGGTGTATATGCGTGGGGCCCCTGCATCCTCACACAATTATACAAATATATGCACTACGTGTTCTATAGGAGGGAGGCTAGCATCACACATGTGACACTATTATATGTATGGGCATGACAACACATCTGGATTGCTAAACCCGATGTGGTTGGGGCATAGAAGAGGGAGGATGATCTCCCTATTATGTTTGAGTACAATTGGATGCACCACTATTCAGAGGTTAGGAGCATCTCATTTTGGTATCGTGATATTGGTGATCTCATATATGATGAGATTGTATGGAGGCTATACCTAGCATTTGATTTCCGCTCTTATAGGGAGGAGGATACACTGTACAAGGGATTTATGTTTTCAGGGTGTTATTTGATTGGTTGTGACCCCTTTATCATTGATATGTATCAACCAAATAGGGTCACATGATAGTTTGGTGTGCAACAGGACATCCCTCAGCTAGAGGAGAGATACCGATAGATTAGTTGGGAGAGTGGGTTATGGGGGAGGAGAGCACTAGCTACGATAGCGAGGCAGAGTTGGGACCAGGTAGAGGAGGTTGGATGATCATGGAGGGGTGGATTGGATGACCCTAGAGTCATAGAGAGATATGTTGCATGGTGGAGGGAGCAGCGGTTGGATAGGGTGATGCCAATAGATAGGAGGGTTCATTCATTGGTATAGGTGCTACAGGTGGAGGGAGAGGAGGAGGCCGAGGAGGATCCTGTCAGGAGGGTGAGGAAGAGGATCATGTGAGGGGTCCACGTCATTCGAGAGGAGGAGGAGATTGATGATGTGGATGCGGAGTAGGAGGAAGGGGAGTAGGAGGAGGGGGAGTAGGAGATAGCAGGGGAGAGGGCACTATGGTGTATGTTGCACCACTAGAGGATGGAACATCTGCCAGATTGGTAGGAGAATAGGCCTAGATAAGTATCTTGGAGAGGAGATTGGGGTAGGTAGAGGAGGAGTGGGATAGGTTGTAGGTGGAGGTGGAGGGGTTACAGGGGCCAACCGATGATGGAGGAGGATAGAGTAGCAAAGAGGGATGGGTTGTAGAGGAAGGTGTAGAGGTTGCAAGGGTTGTTTGACAATAAGAGACAATAATGGGATACATTGTAGGGATTGGTGGACTAGGACTAGATTATCATGGAGAAATTTTAGGGAGAGTGCGATGAGGCATCAGGTCGAGTAGAGTAGGTGAAGGCAGAGTTGTCCAGTTTGAGGCTAGCAGAGGATTTATGGGAGCAACAAAGGGGGGTGTTGTAGTTAAACAAAGATAGATATAGGTGAGAGCATGATCAGGAGAGGGCATTGGGGGTGAGCATAGAGGATCTAGCTCAAATATCTAGAGAGGCTAGGTACTAGAGGAGCTTGTACTACGTTGTAGTACCAAATGTAGCAACACAAGCACCTTCATATTCATAGGGGTTGAGAAGGAGTGTGGGGCCATCACGATCAAGGCAAAGGTCATACTCAAGAGGATCAGGGGGTTCTAGTGGACATATGGGGCAACCACGAAGAGATGGTGGGGAGAGGCCAACACTTGAGTCACCACAACACTCAGATGCATCTAACAATGGGTAGACATGGGCAGAGGATGGAGATAGGGTACCTAGTTTTGCCAGGGATACATGTGTCAACAGTGTATATAGATGCAAAGTCCATATACAAATTTTTGATAGAGGCTACATGGATCCTAGATGTTGATTTGGATTCAAGACACATATTATGTCATTCATAGTCACACTATTGTACATATTGATTCTCATGTACATGGGAATTTATATTATTTGATGGACATTGATGGACATTATGTAATCATACATCCATAATAAAACATAAACAATAATCATACATCCATTATGGAAATTATTATGCTGATATTTATATGACATGGATGATTGGGGTGGCATATCGTTTGATGCTTATGTGATGTTGTTTATGTTTTATTATGGATGCATGATTATGATAGATGGATGATTATGATTATGATATGTGATATGATGTATATGATTATGATATGTCATGTGTTGTATATGTATGCATGATAATTATGATGTATATGACTAATATGTTTGTGATGTAGGATGTGATGTTTTATGTTTATGTTTATGATATATGATGTGACACTAATACTATATGATGCAAGATTCGATGGATTGTGTGTATGATTGGGATGTGTGATGTGATTTTTATGTTCTACATGGATGTTATTGATATTGATTATGATATGTAATGAATGTATAATGATCCTAATGTAATACAATGAATGATGTATGTACTTAATGGAAATAATGATAATTAAATGTAACATGAAATGAATTAATATGCTTAGAATGACAAATCAATATTATTCTAAACAACATAAATGATAATGAATACACAAAATGAAATGAATTAAGATGCTTCAAATAACAAATCTATACTATTCTAAAAAACTTAATGAATGATGAAAATTAAAAATGGATTGGATTAAGATGCTTAGAATAACAAATCTATATTATTCTAAACAACTTAAATGATAATGAAAATGAAAAATGGATTGGATTAAGATTCTTAGAATAGAAAATTTATATTATTCTAAACAACTTAAATGATAATGAAAATGCAAAATGAAATGGATCATGAAACATGGTAATGAAATGGATAATGTAACATGGTAAATAAATGGGTAATGCAACATGATAATGAATGGATAATGCTACATGATAAATGAAATGGATAATGCAACATGATAATGAAATGGATAATGCAACATGACAATGAAATGGATAATGCAACATGATGAATGAGATGGATAATGCAACATGATAATGAAATGGATAATGCAACATGATAAATGAAATGGATAATGCAACATGGTAATGAAATGGATAATGTAACATATTAATGAAATGGATAACACAACATGATAAATGAAATGGATAATGAAAAATAAAAAATGAATGGCGGGTGTAGTAAACCTATAAAAATCTAAAGTGACCTAATAGAAAGAACAAATGGGGGGAAGTGTCATTAACACAACCAAAACCCAGGATTATAGGTGAGGTGAATGGACTAGGGAGATGCAATGGGATGGTATATAAAGGAAGGTTATGATGTGAATAATGCAATCTAACACTATGTTGTCATATAAATAGCAGTGGATTTTGATATAGCATAGGATACCACATGCTAGGGTATAAATAACCAAGGAAAATTAGTATCCAATGCATAAGACTAACACAATAGGAAAGTTTCGGTTAATCCAACATCCCAAAGTTATAAGGGATTTGGTAGGGTCGATGCTGGAAAACCAAAACCACAAGAGGTTGCCCAAATGTGACACAAGATCCCAAGGATCTTGGTGGGTACTACATAGGACAACCAAACAAACATGATCATACAAAAAACCAAGATATTCCCTTATCTCTACCGATCAAAGTGCACCATGATATGATGGATCGTGGTGACCTACAATTCACTTATATATCATATCTCCTCAATCATCTCCCCTTACAAACCTACAATTCACTAGCCCTCCACATACATACACCACTCCACCTTATTCCTCTCCATCTGAAATTTCCAATAATCATCCCATCATTAACACACTTTTACAAAACATGTCATCCCTTCAACAAAAAATTGCCATCCTAAATCAAAACAACAATGGCCAACCTTCACAATACATGAAAACTAATATGTTATCCTTGGAGATATTGAGAGTACAAAAATTCCAAAAGGTATAGAGGTTCCTAGATTTGAGAAATATGGTGTGAAAGGAGATCCTATTAGCCATGTTTCCGCTTACATAACCCTATGTAGTGATTCCATTTTTGAAGATAAAATCTTGGCTAAACTTTTCCCTAGATCCTTGAAAGATATTGCTTTAGAGTGGTTTTTCCCCTTACCGAATTAATAATTCAATTTGTTCATTAAATGAACTTATTGATGCCTTTTACAACCAATTCCAAATTCATATGGGTCCCAAGATTACTTTAGCCAACCTGATGAAATGTAAACAAAATGATGATGAGAAAGTCATTGATTTCAGAGAGTGATATCAAATGCTTTATTCACAAGTAAACATTAAGATTCTTGATGGTGACCTTCAAAGAATGTTTATTTACAACTTGCAAAACAAAATTCAAACCAAGCTTGAGATGATGAGATTTTCCTCCTTCACACAGTTATGCACAACCCTTCATGATTACCAAAATTCAGTTAGTAGTTGTGACGTGAAAAATCCACCTAGTCACGTCTTGAAAAGTCTGAATCCGCTCCTCTAAATAGTTACCAACCTTTCAAGAAACATAATAGGGGATTTTTATAACTTAATTCCCCTCAACAAAATCAACAAGATGATAACCAAGTGGCTGCTATAAAGATGACAAATCCTTTTTCCTTTGGGGATAGGAATAGAAAATTTACCCCTCTTCCCGACACCCTTCATAATACCATGTTGTAGCTCATGGACAAGAATATGATTTCCTTACCTCCTATCAGAACTCCTAATCCTAATAAGCCATTACCCTAAAACTATAGATTAAATGATTATTTCCATTACCACCTGAAAGGAAGAAAATTGTTGCTCTATAGTTTAGGACTTAGAATAACAAGTTTTCTTTGCTTTTTATTCAAGGAAACCCTAGATATCTCAATCCAAGGATGGAATGAGGGAAAGAGATCTGCAATAGGGATGTCCTAGGGTATGATTAATGACTAAAGAGGGGTTCACCAACAAGCTAGAGCTTGGAACGACAAGTAACATGCAAGACATAATTATGAAACTTAATGATATGCAAGGCTACAAAAAATGATGTAGAAATGAATGTAAAACATAATAGAAAGTTGGAAAGGTACAAAAGTGAACATGGAAATTTGTAGCAGCTTGAATGGAGACTTAAAATGCTAAAAATATTGAAATTAATGCAGATTGGGACTCATATGCCAAGTTGGGCAATTTAGTCCTAGATTAGGGTTTCTGGGTAGGAACAAAAATCTGGCAAAGACAAGTCTAAAACTCTTGAAATCTGAAAATTTGACTATATTAGGACTCATACACTAGAAGTGGTGTATCAATCCAGTTTGGCTTTTTTAAAGAATCACGATCAAAATATGCTCTTCAATCTTAGCTCTACCTTCTCAACTTGGTTTCCAGATCTAAAATGACAAATTTTGTTTAGTAGATGTCTTCCAATGATCTTCTAGACAAGGTGACAACTTGGAAAACTTTGTACACTTAACTTCTTTCTAGTCTTTCTCCTTAGAGGGTCTCTAACCTAGATATGTAAATCACACACTAAAGAGAGGGAAAACATGTTGTTTTGTTAGTGAAAAGGGGCTTTCCTTGGTCAAACCCCATTTTTGGTAATCAAACCTTGTAATGAAATAAAATGGAAATGAGGAATGATGAATCAACAAAATGCAATGTTGCAACTCACCAAAACCTAGAAATAAAGTGTTGCAAACATGTATGAAGTGGCTCCAATGGATGTACATCTTGACTCTTGCTTGAACGATATAGATCTTGACTTGAATGCTTGCTTGAATCATGATATCCTAGCTCAAAATAAACATGATGCATGATGACTTTGACATGATGCTTGATGCTTGAATAATGCTCCAAAACACTTGATAATCAGCTCTTGAAGACTCTTGAATGCTCTTGTAAACACTTGAATGCTCAAGTTTTCTATATTGCATGATTACTCAAATTACTAGGTCACTTGATTGCTTGTTAGGATGAAAATGAGTGAAGTAACCTTGTATTTATACTTGTTTGTGCCAAATTTCCTGAAATTACAACACTACAAGCTGACATTAGATCTAGGAGAATAAAATCCCACTAAGAATTTTTATTTTATTTAATTTTAAGCTACACGAGACTCATATGCCAAAAGTGGGGTATGAGTCCCATTAGTGTTAGTCTAGGTTTTTTATTTTCCTTATGTTAGGGGTATTGATTTTTTCCTACACATTATTTAAGCTTGCTTAGGTTTATTAGGGGTGGTTAATATGATGATACATGGAGAAATACATCGGCTACATGTGTCACTCTCTTCCCACACATGGGTAGAGTTACACATCCTCTTTTGGCTTGTTGTACCACCTCTCATAACCACTATTTTGTTTTTACCTAGGTAGGTTATGGGGTAGTTGGGTTTCTCACCCTCTGTTGGTTTTATGTGCCACCTCCTCTTTGTCTTCACCTAGGGAGGTTATGCCACATGTTTTGTCATTTGCCAAGTAGGTATTAACCTCCCACCTTTATGGGTAGTAAGAGTTAATGCACCTCTTGGATGTATTTTCCCTTATTTTTCTATATATTGAGCACTCTCCTCTCACCTTCACTAGTTCAACTAGCTTGGAGATCACTCGGTGGGAGTATTGAGGGTATTTTGCAATCTCTCTTGCCTTGTCTCTATTTTTCTCTCATTCCAGATTTATCTTTATTTTTCTATCTTGATCTTTGATCATCTATTGAGTGAAGTTGCATGTGATCTACGACCAACATTAGATCCTAGCACGGTTCTCACTTCTCGTAGAATCTAACATGGTATCAGAGTCGTGTTGTTTGGTATAACTCGTTGTTTTTTCTTATTTTTTGAGAGATTTGAGACTAATAAAAAGCTAATGTTTTTCCTTAAAAACCAAGTATTCTCTTCTCTTGCATCCTCATATGACCTAGAGAATCAAAATAGTTTAAAGGAAAAATAAGCATATATTTAATTTGGTTTACATATATATGTTTATGTGAGATCTGGGTGATTTGCAGCTTTTTGGTAATGTTAGAGGCTTTTTCAACATTTCCAAAGAGTCCAGAAGGTTTAAGAAAGTCGAAATTGACTTTTATTTCACCAAAGTCAGAGATTGGAGGATATAGTAAAAAAAATCAAAGTTAAATCCTTGAATTTTTTACTGGAGCCATTTTCATTGCCTTTTTCAGCTTCCACTTGTTTTTAAGAAAAATGATTTCTGGGTTTTATTCCTAGGGTTGAAAAACCATCTAGGTTATTGTTACTTTTTGCATAAAATTGACAATTTTCTTAGAAATCAAATCAAAAAGAGGCGTGAGTCATTTTTCATAGGCAAATTCTGCATTTTTTTTCAAAATTGCGCAACTTTTGCCTTGGGTGTCAGATTTTCGCAAACGAGTACTTGACGGAAAGCTGGAAATGAGAACTTTCCATCCAGGAAGGTTTTAATAAAAGATATATATTTTTCAATCAGATAATGCAGGTTTAATATGCTATTTTTTTTTAATCTTCAATAAGTCGTATCTTTCACTTTTGTAATCCATTTTTCAAAAACAAAAAAGTGTTAGAAAGATATTGAAGAGTAAAAAACAACTACAAGGTTATTTTTTCAGATTTTTATTTGAAAATTAATTTGTATCAAATATTGTAATTTTGGCTATTAAGAGCCTTAAAAGCCCTTTAATCTGGAAAAACCTTGTAAAAGCACTAATCATAAAGTGCCAACATTGTAATTGTTGGCAATCAGGATTGCACCCTTAGCCAAGTTAGACTTGCCTATCTTGTTGCAACATGGAAACACTCTCATATTGTGGGTAATTTGCAAGTGAGAGAAAATCTCCAAAGTGGGCTGGTTTCCTCTTGAAAAACACCTAATCTAAAAGGTTTTCAAAGGAAAGGGTTAAGGAGAAAACTGAAAGCAAATCCTATAACCTAAAGATGATTTACCAAACTTTAAAAAGATTTTGATAAATTCTCTTACAAAAACCTCTCAAAAAACTCAACCTTCACAATTCCACCACAATATATAAATTAACAATGTTTTATATGAAGGCTCACAAGATTGAGCACAAGATACAACCTGACTTATATGAAGCCCTTGCACACAAGTTTACAATAATAAGACATAAAAAGGACTCTACAAATTTGAATCACAATAAATATCAGATCATCATTGCGAATTTGAGGAGGAAATGGAAAGGAAAGCTCTGTTGTTTTTATTGAAAAATCTGAAGGAGTTACTGGCTCAAATTTTGAGTACATCAAATGTTTACAAAATCTTTGAATGGGTGAGAGCAAGAAACAGTAATCTGAACTGATAAAATTTTCTCCAAAACTTATATCTCTCAAGTGTCTCCAATAGAAAATAGGAAAAATCAACTCGATTGCATCTCTGAAAAAGCAATTCCGATCCATTTTCAAGCTCCACTGAAAAGCCAAAAAAATAGTGCCTCAAACTGCTGCAAACTACATCAAAAAGATAGAAAATTTCTATCTCCAAAAGGTCAATCCAAAAGCTCCACAAAATCAGGTTCAACTGTCTCAGAACTGAAAAAGTAATCTCAGTTTGATTGCTTTCTTTTGAAATTCGCCCAACAACTCAACTAAGAAATATAAATATTTAATCAACATTGCTTTTATCAAAACTGTATTTAGGAATAACATATATTAAGATAATTTATAGAAATATTATCTTAACACTACTTTACAATATCTTGCAGTTCTGATTTTCACAAAAAGAATTCTCCTATTATTCTAATTTTTGCAATTTGGGTAAGATTTGATATTTTGCAAAAATCAAAATAACATGCAAAGGCTCCTATTAAATTTGATTTTTCTATAAAAAATCATAAAAAACTAAGGCATTTATCATACATGCATAACCAAAGGTTGAAAGAAAACCTAGCATTAAGACTTAGGCGAAAATTAAAAGACCTAAGGTTATTGATTTTATTTTAAAATAAAGGCACAAGGTAAACCTAAGGCATTAACACCTAAGTCGACATGTATGTAAGGGTCAACTATTATTTCAAAGGAATTTGGATTTTAAAAAATGAATGTGATAAAATGCCTAAGTTAGAATTAGGGCATTTGGAAACCCTAACATCAAAAACAACACCAATCCCTAATCTTTCACATCATTTTCACTTGGCCAACTTTGGAGAAAGAAGGATTTGCACTTGGCCATCATGAGAACTAGGATTTGAGCTTGCAGATCACCATTTTGAGTTGCTCCATGTCAATTTTCCTTAGTTTGATGTTTAATCACTTCTATAAATCGATGGTAAGTTGTCTCTACCCCAATCTGGGTCATTTCGACTTCATTTTTTGCAAGATTTATGGCCTACAAGTCGCAACCTTGATTGGTTTTTAATGCATTTTTTATTCTTTGTTTTCCTGTTGATATCTTCTCCACTTTGAGCGGCCATGGAAATCTCGACGTAAGTCTTCTACTCAGGTTTTTAAATGCACCATTCTTCTAGAAATGATAGGTTATCTCTCACCACTCGAATCTCTTTTATCTTCTGTGAGAAAAGGCTCAATTCGAGCTCATTATGCTAATAGTGTTTTATTTTTACATGCTCCATTTTTCTTGCAGCCGTGACCACATTATGCAATACTCTTGCTTTTGGATGCTTTGAAGCTTGCATGAGCTTGATTCTCTTTTATTTTCATCTATATTTTCTTCTTGGCTTTGAAAAAAGAAATAGCTCTATTTGAGCTTGATCCATGATAGAAGATCAAAGAAACTTGTGATAGAAAGAACTTTATGCATTTGTTTACTCTTTTCTGGGTTTTGAAACCCCTTAATGGCCATGACCATTGACTTCATTTCCTTCATTTTTCTGAGTTGTTTCACCTGGCATAAAGCTCAAAACCTTACTATTTACCTCTGCATTTATATTTTTGAAGCAAAAACCCAAGTGGGTATCATCATTTGTGAAGAAAAATCTCTCTCTCAGGCCACGACCATGAGAGCTCAACTAGGTTTTCTCCATTTATAAATGTGCAGTAAAACAATGTTGTTCTTCCATGAAACCAAAGAAGGGGCTTCTCCAAAACACAAATTGGATTTTTTATTTGCATTTTCCTCTTGAAACTTGTCTCTATTGGTAACCCAGATTAACATTTTTTAAAACACTTTTTATGAAGCAAGTTGATTCCTTTCAATGAAAATAAATGCATTCCATGATTCTATACTTGAATTGTTTCTTGAATATTCATGATGAGTTTACTGTATCTTGTTCACCCTCTTATACTGAACAGAGTTAAGCTTTTATTTCCATTTACACACTTTCAAATAAAACTTAACATGATGCACTTGTAGCATAATGAAACTTAACCCTTGCTTGCTTTAAGACAAAACAAATGTAATCTCACCTCCATGAATGTCTTTTTCGAAGCATATGAATATGTCATAATGCTGAAACAAATATCAGGATGCAGTGTTTTGTTTGCTTCCATGATGTTGTTCCACATGTGAAACATTGTCTCTTTCAGAATGCATTGCACCAATAGTCAGTAATGGCCTATTTCATTTCATGCTATGACTTCAATAGTTCCTTTGCAACTAGTTTGTACTCTCATTGTTTGAAAGAACCAAGGTCTTTTTGCACTCTTCATGCATTTTTATCTCCTCCATGATGTCTTGAGGCAGCTCAAACCATTTCAGTTGCCGTTTTGATTGTGAACTTATTATGTATGCCTATTCACTATCACCTTCATGATGATGCACTCCTTTGATTGCTCATATGAGCAATTGATCATTTATGATTTTCAACTCATTGCATTCTTGGACTTGGTTGTCCTAAATGATCAATTGTTTGAGATCTTGCAACACTTGTGATGTACTCCTTTAGATGCAAATTTCCACTTAGGCAACATGAATTTTCTTCTCTTTTCAAACCCCTCTTGAATGTTGAGGGGCAACATGCTGAGCTCAACCCTTGTGGGAGCCCATTTTGACACAACATGCTATTATGTCTTCAAAATAGATCAACAACATGAATTTTCCTATACCTGCACAGTGAACAAACATGTTAGATAAAAAACAAATAATTTCAATATTCCTGTGATGCTTCATCTTTCATACTTCTGATATTGCTCAATTGATTCAATGCATCACGAGCAATGTACTATATTGTTGTTGATAGATCATATAGGAGGATTCATAAATGACACTTTAACAAAACTTTCTTAATCATTTACAGGTTCACTTGGAGACTAGGAGCATGGTGATCCCACAATAGTGGTTTACAATTTTTGGCCAAACTCGACACTGCAATTATTATTTTTAATTAAATCTTCACATTCGGGCACCTATAGCGGCTAAACCGTGAGGAATTTGAAGATTTTGCAAGCTAGAGTCTCATCACATTTTGTTTGTAGATTCTAAAAATATTTTTTCCAAAATGTTTGGAATCGGATTGCACTTCTTTTTCCATCTCCCACGAAAATTGGTTTTTTTTTAGAAAACAACATTTTTAAAAAGTGACGCTCACCGTATACAACATAAATTTTTTGTATGAAGGATAGAATTATAATTTTTTTGAATTTAGATTTTTAACTAAGATATCTAGCACTTTCATTTGGTCTCATAGTTTTTTATTTAATATGTTTTCCTTAATCAAATTTCGAAGTCAAACCAATTGCAATTCAGACATAGGCGGACTGTATACAACATAACTTTTTTTGTATGTATCGAAATTCAATTTTTTTTTTTAATGGATCAAGGACATCAATACCCAGCATGAACATATTCAAAAAAAAATTATTTTGATAATTTTCTATTTTTCCACATGTGTAAAACAAAGAGCTTGATTTTCGGTGAAAAACCCCTATGTTTAATAAAACTAAAAAAACACATACATAATAAAACCAAAACATATTAAATTTATATTCGTTGGATAACTCGTTCGGAGGACTACCATCTTACAGTGTGGTCTATGAAGTCTCCTCTATTTTCATCCTCAACCTGAGCTTCAAAGGGCGAAAATATGGAGTCTTTTTGTGTCAGAGGGTGGGAAGGTGGGAAAAGGGGGGTTCGCTCGAACCCTTGTTTGATTGAACCAGGGTTTGATCAAAACCCTTTCCATAATGGGAAACACGAGTTCCCACATGTAAAGTGGTTCGATCGAACCCTGGTTTGAGTGAACCCCTTTTGGGTTTGTTCGAACATTGAGTTCGCTCGAATACCTCAAAACAAATTTTTTTTGCATGGGTGAGGTTTTTGAAAGTTTTCCTTCCTGACTCAAATTGTAAATCACTTTTGTGGGTTCACCTAGCAAGGAGGGATAAGTAACAATGAATGCCAACTTGAAGACACCTTAGGAAATGATGGCTATGTTTCTTCTTATGTGTTTCTTTCCTTCCTTTATCTTTAGTAGCATAGTACATTCCTTGTGTTATGATGACTCAGCTATTCCCACAGCTTGTGTGGGACACTTGCTCTTTCTTTTCATACCAATGAATATGAAAACAACATTTTGTGCAATCTTGTTCAATTCTATATATCTCATTTGTGAAATGTATGCAATGTTGTAAAATAGATAAATCGATACAGAATGTTCAAAATAAAACAATGTTCTTTATATCTTATGCAATTTCCTTAATGTTGCAATCATTAAATGGCAAGGTGAACCACTGAGAAAACATTGCACATTTAAACTAAATTTTTATTTCAAACTACAATACATGCAATGGTTTAAGAAAATGTAGAAATGAATTGAAATATTTTCACCTTAGAATGAACTTAAATTAACCAGCTCTTGCCGATTTGAGTTGTGGTGAAAAATTGGTAACAGTAACATCTGGGGGGGTGATTTTTGAGACTAGTTGAAAGGGGGGGTGTCTCGTGTTTCTTTGCACTTTTCCTTCTTCTTTGCAATATTCATTTCTACTCTCATGGATGCATCTATGGTTCTAATTCTAACTCCATATAATTATTTTGAATGGAAATCTAAGATGATAAAATATCTAAAAAGACATGGATATCATCGTGTAACAATGGGACTTGAAACTGAACCACAAGATGATGCAAAAATGATTACATGGTTTAACAAATGTGTTGAAGTTTTTGGGACTTTGTGTATGTTAGTATCTCTAGACCTACTTTTTCACATTGAGTCTGCTACAACACCGAATAAAGTGTGTACCACTTTAGAAACACTCTTTGGTAAGAAAGATGAGTTAAGAGGTCATCAATTGGAGAACAAACTCATAAGGTTAAGTCCTTCAAATTTTGACACCATAAAAGACTTCTTGACAAAATTTAAAGCTGTTAGATTGCAATTGAAACAGTGTGGAATCAAGAAAGATGATAAGAAACTAATCCTGAGTATTCTTTCAAAGCTTGTTCCTAGTTATTTTGTATTTTTTTCTACATTTTATGCTATAAAATGTGCCCTAGGTTTCACATATAAAATGCCTTCTCTAGATGAGTTTGTTGTAGAACTCACTAGGGAGCAGGAAAAATTGGTTCTAATGGGTACAATTAAACCCTCTAAGTCACATGCCTTGGCTATTAATTAGGGTGCAAAAGAACAAAAAGGTCCTAACAAGAAAGATAAGAAACAAAAGAACCAAGGAGAGAAGAAGAAAGATCAGAAATATGTTACTTCAAAAGTAGATAATCAGACCTCTTCATCAAAAGGTGAACAACCTAAGAAGGAGAAGGTCAAGTGTTCTTACTACAAAAGGCCTAACCATGATGAACATAAATGTTTAAAGAAACAAATTGACCACCTTTCACATCTTCTAGAAAAGAACAATATCAAGGTGCCTAATTCAGTAAAACATATTTCATCAAATGTCAAAAGGTTCTTCTAAGGACATAGAAAAAAGAAAGGGGAAGGGAAAGGGCAAGGCCCTAGTTGTTGTTCCTTTACAACCAGAGTCTTGGATCATTGAATTGGGTGCTTTGCACCACATGACCTCATAAGAGGATAATTTTACCTCTTTGGAGCTATGTTCTATGCCTACCATACTTATGGGTGATGAAAATCTTGTTGAAGTGTATGGGAGAGGGTCTATTGATGTGGGTGAAGAGACATTTGAGGATGTTCTTTGTATTCCATCTTTGTCAACTAATCTCCTATATATTTATCATATCACTCACACTGGTTCTAGAAAGCGATTTGAGTTCACTCCAGATACAGTGGTAATCAATCAAATGTATAATGGGTCTACAATTGTTGTGGGAAAAGTAGATCATCAGTCCAGACTATATCAGTTTTCTCACTCATGCAAATGAGGTGAGTTATTAATGGAATCGACGCGGTTAGGCCACTTGAATTACCATTACTTGCAATAGCTTAGTTAACATGACATAGTTTCAAGGTTACCTTATATTCAATTTTCTAATGGGGTTTGCCAAGGATGCATTCTTGGTAAGCATCCTAAGGAGAAATATGATAAAGGAAAATCATGGAGAGCTACAGATCTATTGGTGTTGGTACATAGTGACTTGGCATGACTATTTCCACAACCATCTTTCAGCAGGGCTAGATATATCTTGACATTTATTGATGACTTTTCTAGATACACTTGGGTCTATTTTATCAAACAAAATTCTGAGGTCTTCGATCATTTTCTAGATTTCAAATATTTTTGCAGAGAAACAATCTCGGAAGTTCATCATGATTCTACATACAGATAATGGGGGAGAATATGTTAACAATTAGTTTGAACAATTTTGTGCTTTAGAAGGAATCAACATGCAACACACAGTTCCATACAATCCTCAGCAGAATGGTGTCCCAGAACACAAGAACAAATCCTTGAAGGAGATCTAAAATTGTATGATACACTCCAAATGTTTGGCACCTCAATACCGGGAAGAGGCCATAAAATATGCATGTTAGATCCAAAACCGAGTTCCTCACAAATATGTGAAGGGGGTAACTCCTTTTCAAGTTTGGACTGATAAAAAACCCAAAGTTAAGCACTTTTGAGTGTTTGGTTCTCTTGCATGGTCCCATATTCTAGCAGAGAATCAAGGCTATGGATTCATAGAGCAAGCATTGCATATTTGTTGGGTATCTAGATGATGTCAAAGGTTATAAGCTTCTCCATCCCACCACTCATGAGTTATTCATTGAGAGGAGTGTTCATTTTGAGGAGATCTCTTCTAGTTCTTCTCTTACCACTTCTCCATCCACTATCACATTGGAGAATTTTCATCATGATGATAGTTCTTTAACGGATCTTAATCCTAATCTTGATGAGCAGTATTTTTCCTCCACTTCAGATGGTGATAGTGATGATGAGGATTCACATTACTCTTCTAGTCATCATTCAGAGGTTGATGCTTTTCCTCTAGATTCTCTAGCCTTAGCACCTCTTTGGGCTAGACAAACATTAGAGTCAATAGGTGATTGGGTTGGTGATCCATCAGATATAAGAATAACTTAGTCACAGTTTCAGCAAGCTCCACATCGCTTCATTTCTTTAACTTTTGATCCATAGTCTTTTCGAGAAGCTTCTGGTGTTCCTGAGTGGGATGCTACAATGCAAGAAGAGTTCAATTCCTTAGAGAGGAATCACACATGGGATTTAGTCCCTCTTCCTAAGGGAAGAAAAATTGTTCAATGCAAGTGGATCTATTGAACAAAATTTGCAACAGATGGGTCGGTTGATAAGCATAAGGCTTGGTTGGTAGAAAAAGGATTCTCTTAGGTTCTTGGGATTGACTATAAATTTTTTGCTCTAGTTGCTAAGATGAATTCCATCTGACTTGTCGTTGCTATATCTGCAACACATCATTGGGAAGTTCATCAGATGGATGTGAAGAATGCCTTTCTTCATGTTGACCTTTAGGAGGAAATCTACATGGAGCAACCATAAGGGTTTGTATAGGATCCTTCACTTGTATGCAAACTTCAAAAGTCTCTCTATGGCCTCAAATAGGCTCCTCGAGGTTGGTATGCAAAGATGGAATCCTTCCTTTTGACAATTGGGTTTAAACAATACCATTCTAATATGAATGTATAAATTATACAACAAGATGACACTCTCACATTCTTGGTTCTCTATGTTGATGACCTATTGATCACAGGGAGTCACTCATCCACCATCAAGGTAGTGAAAACTGCTCTACATGATAGATTTTTGATGTATGACATGGGTATTTTGCATTACTTCTTGGGGATCAAGATCACTCAATCATCTTCATGAATATTCCTTGGACAAACCAAGTATGCACTTGATATTCTCTCCAAATTTTGTATGGCTTACTATAAGCCTACAACGACTCCATTTTTTTAAGGGGTCAAAATTTAGGCTAAGTATTCTTCACCCTTAGTTGATGGAACTTTGTACCAACAACTTGTTGGGAGTCTCATCTACTTGAGATATATGAGACCTAACATTTCATATGCTATGGGCATGGTCTCTTGATTCATGTAGGAGCCACATGAGTTGCATTGGAAAGAAACTAAGCAGATCCTTCACTACATTCAGGGTACTCAAAATTATGGGATTCGGTATGCAACATAAATGAATATTGACTTGGTGGGACACATAGATTCATATTGGCCAGGTGATCCTCAAGATCACAAGTCTACTTCAGGGTATTGCTTCTCCCTTGGTTCCGGTCCAATTTTTTGGTCGAGCAAGAAGCAATCTACAATTTCTCTTTCATCTATAGTGGTTGAGTATCAAGGGGCTGTTAATGCCACCACTGAAGCTATTTTTCTTCAAAATATTCTCACTAAATTTTGTATTTTAGTTAGAAGCCTACAATCATATTAGGTGATAATCAGAGTACAATAGAGATCTCAAGGAATCCAATTCATCACCAGAGGACAAAACACATTGAGATTCATATGTACTACATTCGAGAGTTGATTTAGAAAGGCCTCATTGATCTTAAGTATTGTTCTATATCGGAGCAGACTGTGGACATCTTCACCAAACCCTTCATAGAAAGAAAGTTCCTTCATCTGTGAGATTTTCTTTGGGTGCGGCAAGTTTCTACTTCAGGAGGGGCTTCTTAGTCCTTCATTCTACTCTCACTGTTTAGGGGGGCTATTCCTCTTCTGGGGGGGATTCTTCTTATGGGGGGATCTCTATGTACATGGGTACCTAACATGGCTTCATTTGTTGGGACTCATATTTTCACCCACCTAAGATACTCTTAAAGGGGGTGTTAGTGTAAGTTTTTTTATTTTCCTTATTTTAGGGGTATTTTTTTTCCTACACATATTATTTAAGTTTGTTTAGGTTTATTAGGAGTGGTTAATATGAGGACATGTGGTAAAATACATTGGCTACATGTGTCACTCTCTCCCCACATGTATGGGTAGTTGAGTTACACATCCTCTTTTGGCTTGTTGTGCGACCTCTCATAACCACTATTATATTTATACCTAGGTAGGTTATGGGGTAGTTGGGTTTCTCACCCTATTTTGGCTTTATGTGCCACCTCCTCTTTGTCTTCACCTAAGGAGGTTATGCCACATGTTTTGTCATTTACCAAGTAGGTGATAACCTCCCACCTTTTATGGGTAGTAGGAGTTAATGATTCTCTTGGATTTATTTTCCCTTATTTTTCTATATATTGAGCACTCTCCTCTCACCTTCACTAGTTCGGCTAGTTCGGTGATCACTCGGCGGGAGTATTGAGAGTATTCCTCAATCTCTCTTGCCTTGTCCCTATTTTTCTCATTTTAGATTTATCTTCATTTTTCTATTTTGATCTTCGTTCATCTATTGAGTGAAGTTGCATGTGATCTATGACCGACATCAGATCCTGGCTTGGTTCTCATTTCTCACATAATCTAACAATTAGGCTAGGCTATGGGACACATTTTTCAAGAAAATATTAGATTCATGTGAAATTGGGATTGGCCCCCCAAAACTTAGGTGGGACTCATATGCCCAAGGTTGTGTATGAGTCCTAGATCATTAAATTTGGGCCATACAATCCAAAAACACCTATATTATGATTGGATGTTGGTTTATGTCGGGATTATCCTCAGAAAGATGCATTAATTAAGGCTTGTGGATGCAAAATAGGGCCAATTAAGGCATACATAAGACCAATTAGTTAATGAAACCATATATAAGTGTGAAAGCATGGTACAACACTTTGTAACACCCTAAATAAGGCACAACTAGGTCCATTTAGTTTACGAGGACCCTAGACCTAATGTGAATGTGTTAAACACATTACAACACTAAATCAAGGCATAATTAAGCTCAATTTAACGAGGACCCAAACAAGTGTGAAAATGTCACATATAAAATTTTTCAACACTACATTTAGCCCCCACTTTAGTGAGAGGATGAAATTGCTTCAAACTCACACTAAAGTAGACCAACACACATGAAGAGGGGTCCCAATACACCAATGATAGTAAGATATGATGACAATGATCAAGAGGGGTGATGAATCCCCCAAGATCAAGATCCTATACTAGATCAACATAGGCACACAAGGACACACATGAAAAATGATATAATGAGCAATAACAAGGCACACACATACACTGCCAAATACAAAGAGAAAAGAAAAAGAAAAAGAAAAAGAGGGGTGGATCAAGATTCGACCATTTTTCCATCATGACATGGATTGAATTTGGGCTGTTTGTCCAAAAGTGCATACTCACTCTGAGGCAATAAAACTTTAGGCTGTCCATTGGGTGATTACCCAAAGAGGTGAGACACATAAACATATGGTTGGTATGCACTTACACACACAAGCACGTGGCTATGGTAAATTCATGCCTAAGTTTGGCTTCTCGTTCAACCAGACCAAAGATATACCTCCTAATAACTTTGATAAGGTTCCATGCAACAATGATCTTCGATCTTCATGAGGCAAGAAAAAATTTGTATGCTTGATACTCATGAACAAACAAGATGGCTCCACAAGCATGCAAAGTGTATTATGCAAGGTATCCATATAACATAAATTGTAAATGAAATATAGGGAATGTTCAAGGGAGTTTTTATTAGTTCATGTGAGGTCTTTAACTTAGGGAAAATTGTGTCTAATGTCTCCAAGAGAGGACCAATCGAAGAATATAATATTCACAACTTAGGGGATGTAGTGTGTCACATTAAGCCACTAAGAGGAATATAATATGCTAAGAGAGATCATGCTCTTGAGGGCCATCACACACAATGTCACCACAAAGCGAAGAATGAATCACATGAAATAAGAAGAATGCACCATGAAACATGAAATGCAAAAGGAATAATGCCAATGTATGCCCCAAATTTAAAGAAATTTATAAACACCATACTGTGAGAAATTACTTGAAAGTAGGAAATGAAAAATGCTAACAATAAGGACATAAAAAATTATTTGGAAAGCCCTATTCCAAGTCATATGTTTCCAAATAAAGCCACATCATAAAAAGGACAAGGGGTTGCCCCCAAAATGAAACTCCACACATGAGGGATCCATGGATTTGGGGTCAGTATGTTCTTTATACAATGTTTTTAGAGAGCTTGGAACTTTCATCATTCCCCAAATACTCATGGAACAAGAAGAATGACACAAAGAGAACGAAAAAAAAGAAAAAGAAAGCTTTCGGGTCAACATGGAAGATACCTAAAGGTCTCAATGCCTTGCGTCATCCCCAAAAGGAAAACACAAGACCAATGAAAAGATAAAAAATAAAAGCTTTTGGGTCAACATGGAAGATACCTAAATGTCTCGATGCTTTGCATCATCTCCAAAAGGAAAACACAAGACCAATGAAAAGATAAAGAAAAAAATATTTACATAGAGAAGAATGTAGGTACAAATAGAGGAGTGTCAAAAAGAGATAGAGAGATACATCAAGCAAAACATTACTGTGGATCAAATTATGCACATGCAATCACACCCAAAATATGAAAAATAAAATACTAGAGTAAGGCACATGCAAGTCAACCTATTAGCAGGTCGTTCACATCCCAATCATGTTCATTGTATACAAAAGGTGGAAAAATAGCCAAAGGGTTAATAGCAAGTTACAAACTAGGACCATCACTAGGTTCAACACTCTTCCTAGGAGAATACTCATGTAAGCTCATAGAAGAGGAAAACAATTTATTCAATTCATTATGCACCTCCTCATCAATTTTAGCAATTTCCTCATTGTCATCTAAATTAATCACAACAGGAGGTCTAATGATAATGTCCAAAGAATGGTTTAGCTCTTGTTGCGGTTGTGGTATAATATATTTTTGTTTCATTGAAGAGGGAGACTCATCATGTAATGTTTCAGTCAAATTTGGATTTTGATTTTCTTTGTTTGTTTCTTCGTTTAACCTCTGAGCAAGAGCACGACGTCGACGCCTATCCTCTCTAGCATGTCTATTTATTTTAGTACAACTTTCAAGTTTCATTTGTGTAGGAGTGGGTTGATCAACCATAGGTTTCTTTTCTTCCCTAAGGAGAGGAATAGAAGAAACCATGGAAGGTTGTTCAACCACTCTCTCTTTAGCTTTGTAAAATTGCTTTATCTTAGGAGGCATGACAAGATTGTTTTCATTATCTCTTGGTATTTGGTAGGAAATAGGTAAATAATTTGTCTTAGGTTGCTCTTGGTTGTTTGGAATGTCTTTAGGCTCAATCATGGTTTCATCAAGGATGGTGTGCTTGGTCATAGGTTGAGGAATGTTTTTAAGGGATAGTTTTGCTATGCATGTTTCCTTGAACTTTTAATAGGTTCCATAAGCTCAGGACAAAATAATTCTAATTAAAAGTTTCCATGGAAAGACAAAGGATTAAAGCCACTATGATGCACGGTAAAGATTTCATTGTAAAAAGGGAAACTTTAAGTATTTATGAAAGACCGACGAGACGATTTCCATGGAGCATAGCCATGGGTAACCAAGCTTCACATGAAATTGATCCAACACCGAGATGATGGATAGTGAAACATTTAATGTTTTCAGCCCTATTTGTAAAGGTAAGGTGATTGATCCCATCGTAGGGCAAGCAAAATTTTTATGCGTCTTTATCCATGCTTTCGGTTTGTCATATGTTTCTTGATAGAGTTCATGCACAAGTAAGAATTCCTTGGTGATCACATTCTCTCCACATAAAGGATCAATTAATATCCCATTAGTGGGATTTTCATTGATTTGACCAGCTATGTAAAGAGGACCATCAGGTGCATGTTTGAGTATATCTTTAGAGGAGAAAGCAATGCCAAAAGGCTTTTTAGTTTGGCCCTTACGAGGTTGAGTTTTGATCAATGCAATAAAACCTTTGTCAATAGTATCCATAGGAATTTGTTCAATGGTATCCATAGGAGTTTGTTGAATTATATCCATGTTCTCATCATCAGTGTTAGCATTCATCAAATCATTCTTTGAAGTTTCACTAGCTTTGACAAATGAAATATTATGTTTTGGCATAGGGTTGGTAAATATTTGCAAGTTTTGGTTAGGAGGGGAAACATACTTATTTCCTTGAGTATTAACACCTCCAATTGAAAGATGACTAGAATCAATGAGGTCTTGCACAAGATGTTTAAGATGCTTACAATGTTTTGTGTCATGTCAATTTTGTCTGTGATAACAACAATAAGCATTCAATATAAAGTTTGGGGGTAGAGGCTTATTAGGATCAGGAGTCTTAACGAAAGGCAAGGTGATCATTTTTTTTTCCAAAATTTGTGACATTATATTATGAAGGGTATCAGGTAAAGGGGTGAATTGTCTAGCTGGATCCCCGAATGCGAAAGGTGTTGTCTTCCTTATATCAACCACTTTGGTATCAACATGCTGAGTTGTTTGTTGTGTTGGATTAAGTTGAAGGAAACCTTTAGTTTGTTTTCTAAAAGGATGATAATTGTTTTGGCTTGCAGATTTAGAATTCTTAGGATGACTAGAGGTGGGTTTTGTTTCACGACTACTAACTAAATTTTGATAATCACGAAGGGAAACTTACACAAGTGCATGAAGGAGGGGAGCTTCATCATGGTAAGCTTATCTTGTATCTTACTTTGTAAGTTCTCAATGAACATCCTTTGAAGGTGAGGGCTAGGTATCTTTATGTCGATTTGGGAGTAAACCAATTGATAGCTTGAAATAAGGTTGGTAATCTTTTCCTCTTCTTTTTTCTTACATCTCAACAAATCGACTAAGGTAATTTTAGGAGTCATATGCACTTGGAAATGGTTTATAAATGCATCAAAGAGTTCATTGAATGAAATAATTGAGTTATTCGGTAACAAGGAGATCCATTCTAAGGTGGTATCCTTCAAGGATCTAGGGAAAAGCTTAGCCAATAGCTTATCATCAAGAATAAAGTATTTAAATAAGGCGGTATAAGCAGAAACATGGTTAGAAGGATCTCCTTTCCCCCCATATTTATTAAATCTAGGCACCTCTCTACCTTGTGGCATCAGTATTCTCAATATCTCCAAGGATAAGGGATTGATTTTGACATAATATGTAGGTTGGCCATTTTGATTTTGGTTTATGGAGGAAACTTTCTTTTGAAGGGATGAAACAATTTGCAAAAGCTGGTTAATGAGAGGATCATTGTTTGCATTTTAAGATGGAGGTGAATAGGGTGGAGGTGTGTATGTGTATGATGGAAAAGTGAATGGAATGTTGATAGGAGGTAAAGTGGTAGGAGATATGAAGTGTGATGCCACAAAGGTACTAGGGTTGCTAGCGGAAATACCCAAGGAAGGAATCACATTACTAGTAGGTTGCATTGTTGTTGTAACTTGAGGGTTGGTATAGGTAGGAATAGAGGAAATGGTTGTGGGAGGAGGAATTTGAGTTCCTCCTTGGCTTGTAACATTGTTCGAAGGTAAAGGACAACTAGTGGTTGAGGTAAGACATGGTCCAAAAATATGAATTATGATGTATGCATAAGATCAACTCCTTCTTCACTTTCAATCATGCGATGCATGTTATCTATGATAGGGACATCAACGGTTGAAATTTTTTGAGTACTTATTTGATTTTGTAGGTTTGCTAAGTCTTCATGAATTTGGATTATGTGCTTTTGTAGAATACTAACAACCATGGTTTCAACATTTGTCACACTACTTGAAGGAAAATAGTTGTTAAGGGTATGGTCCATACCTAATGAACTAGTGTCAACACTAGTAGTGACCCTTTAGCTTCACTAATAGTAAGCCTCATGTTTTTTAGCTTCCCACTCATCAAGAAGTCTATTAGGTATTCCTTATGTTTGTGTATTGGTTTTTTTGAACACAAAATTACTGAGGGGGGAGGTGAATCGATACTTAATCAAATTCTTCACTTCTAACAACAATTAATCAAATGTAAATATTTAAAGAATGATAAGAAAAAGAACACATAAGAACACAACCATAACACCGGATTTATGTGGAAAACCTTAGAAGGGAAAAACCACAGTGAGCAAGATACTTGTATCTACTATCTAAATCCAACCTCACAAATGAAAACATGATTTATAACAAGTTTTATGAGCTTCAACCCAAAGGAAGCTGCAACTCCTTCAAGTGATAGTAATTACAAAATAAGGCTATAACCTCTATACAGTTTGAAAGGTGGAAAATTATTGCTTTTCTAGGGTTTAGGACCTAGAATGACCCAAGATCCACGACGATTGTGCTATTGCGGGATGAAATGAGTCTCGAACTTCGTCTTGAGCACTATAGTATTAGCAATAGGAAACCAATTAGAAAAGCTCATACAAGGGAAAATCAAGGAAATGCAAGATACAATGAAGCTAAGCTAAATGCAATGAAGTGACTATAATAGAAATTCTACAAAATGAAATAGAAAACTAACAAAAGCAAACAAAAACATAGAAACAGAGAATTTAATGTTATAAAATGCAGTTTTAAATCTGAAACGAGACTAAATCACCTAGAGGGGCATATGATTCCCAAACGGGGTTTTTCAGAGGTTTCAATGTTGAATAATAGTCACCATAGAATACCCAAAAATTAGGAAAAAACCACCTGTACTGGGACTGAATAAAATTGCCTAGAAGGGCATATGAGTCCCAATTTAGGGTTTTTGCAAAGATTTCAAAAAATTATAAGTGAAAGTTATGATTTTTGGTTTTTATGATGTTTAAGCTAAGTGCAAATGCAAATTTTAAGTCCATTTTAGTGATGCAAGAGACAAAAATATAACTTATATGCACTTTCACTAATGCAAGATTTAGAAACCCTAGATGCCAATTAACTAATGCAAAACCTAATGCAAGCTAAATCTAGGATGATGATGCACTCCAAATCAGAATTAATATGTTCTAAATGTAGGTTCACCAAAATGAAAGGAAGAAAATAGTCGTTGGCTATGGTTTAGGACATAGAATAACATGTTTTCTTTGCTTCTCATTCAAGGAAAACCTAGAGATCTCAATCCAAGGATGGAATGAGGGAAAGAGATTTGCAAATGGATGTCCTAGGGTATGATTAATGACTAAAGAGGTGCTCACCACCAATTTAGGCCTTTGAAAGACAAGTAACATGCAAGACCTAATTATGAAACTTAATGATATGCAAGGCTACAACAAATGACCTAGAAATTAATGTAAAATTGAATAGAAAGATGGAAAGGTAAAAAAGTGCACCTATAAATTTTTAGCAGCTTGAATGGAGACTTGAAATGCTGAAAAATACTAAAATTAATGTAGACTGAGACTCATATGCCAGGCTGGGCGATTTAGTCCCAGATTAGGGTTACTGGGTAGGACCAAAAATTTGGCAAACTAGACAAGTTTGAAACTCTTGAAATCTAAAAATTTGACTATACTAGGACTCATACGCCAAAAGTGGCATATAAGTCCAGCTTGGCTTTTTAGGAGAATCAAGAACTGAATTTTCTCTTCAATCTCAACTCTGCCTTCTCAACTTGGTTTTCAGATTTGAAATGACAATTTTGTTATGTAGATGCCTTCCAATGATCTTCGAGACAAGGTGACAACTTGGACAACTTTGCACACTTGACAACTTCTTTCCAATATTTCTCCTTAGAGGGTTTCCAACCTAGATTTGCAAATCACACACTAAAGAGAGGAAAAAAAATGTTTTTTTGATAGTGAAAAGGGGTTTTCCTTTGTCAAACCCCATTTTGGTAATCAAACCTTGTAATGAAATCAAATGGAAAGGAGGATTGATGAATGAACAAAATGCAATGTTGCAACTCACCAAACCCAAGAAATAAAATGTTGCAAACATGTATGAAGTGGCTCCAATGGATGCAGATCTTGACTCTTTCTTGAATGATATATATCTTGACTTGAATGCTTGCTTGAGTCATTAAACCCTACATCACAATTGTTAGCTCAAAAGAAAACATGATGCATGATGACTTTGACATGATGCTTGATGCTTGAATAATGCTCCAAAACACTTGATAATCAACTCTTGAAGACTCTTGAATTCTCTTGTAAACACTTGAATGCTAAATTTTTCTATATTGCAAGAATAATCAAATTTCTAGGTCACTTGATTGCTTGTTAGGATGAAAATGAGTGAAATAACCTTGTATTTATACTTGTTTGCGCCAAATTTCTCTAAATTACAACACTACAAGCTGAAATTAGATCTAAGAGAATAAAATCCTGCCAATAATTTGAAATTAATTTAAGTTTAAGCCACACGAGACTCATACGCCAGAAGTGGCATATAAGTCCCATTAGGCTAGGCTATGAGACACATTTTTAAAGAAAAGCTTAGATTCATGTGAAATCAAGATCAAGGCCCTAAAACTTAGGTGGGACTCATACGCCCAAGGTGGCGTATGAGTCCTAGATCACTAAATCTAGGCTATACAATCCAAAAAAACTTGAATTGTGATTGGATGTTGGTTTATGTCAAGATTATCCTTGGAAAGATTCATTAATTAAGGCTTGTAGATGCAAAATAGGGCCAATTAAGACATAAAGAAGTCCAATTAATTAACAAAACCCTAGTTGAAAGTGTGGTACAACACTTTGTAACACCCTAAATAAGGCACAACTAGGTTCATTTAGTTTACAAGACCCCTAGACCTAATGTGAATGTGTTAAACACATTACAACACTAAATCAAGGGATCATTAAGCTCAATTTAACAAGGAGGACCCAAACAAGTGTGAAAATGTCACAAACGACATTTTTCAACATCACACCACCAACAAAATAGACATGATACGAAATATTATAAGCGTGTTAAGAATCTTGTGCAAGACCTCATTGATTCTAATCGACTTTAAATTGGAGGTTTGAACCATCAAGGTTATAAGTATGTAGCTCCTCCTAACCAAAACTTACAAATCTTTACCAATCCCATGTCAAAACACACTATTTCATTTGTTAAAGCTAATGAAACAAAGAATGATGTTATGAATGTTGACATGGATGATGAAAACAAAAAAGATGACAATGAAGAAAAAATATTAAAATGGTGTCGTTTATTGAAGCTAAAGATTGTACAGGCCAAACCAAAATGCTACTTGACGTTGCTTTCTCACAAAAATACATAATCAAACATGCACCTAATAATCCTCTTTACATAGCTAGAAGAATCAATGAAAAGCTTACTAATGGGAAAGTAATTGATCTCGTATATGTATAGAATTTGATCACTGAAGAATTCCTATTTGTGCATGACCTTTACCAAGATACATATGAAATATCAAAATCATGGATCAAAAAACATAATGGTTTTGCTTGCCCTATGTTGGGCTTGATAAATCTCCCTCTAAAAGTTGGTTCAAAAACATTAAATGTCTCATTCACCATCATCCCAGACCATTAGACCAATTTGATGTGAAGTTAGGCTATCCATGGCTTTGCTCTATGAATACCGTCCTGTTGGTTGTGCATAAATGTTTAAAATTTCCCTTTGGCAAAGAGATCTTTACTGTGCATCATAGTGGCTTTAATCCTATATCTTCCCTTGGGAACTTTTCATTGGATTTATTTTGGCCCAAGCTTATTGAACCTATTAAACCCTGTGAAGACTTCTTTTTCAAATCATATCAAAAGTTTAAGGTAAAGTGCATAGTATAATTATCCCTTAGAAATATGCCTCAACCCGTGATTGAGCCACGTATCCTTGACAAATCCATGATTGAATCAACAACCCTTCCAAATATCCAAGAGCAGCCTATGACAAATCCTCCTACCATTTCCTTTAAGAGACCACAAGACAATCAAAACCATCCCATTGTGTCTCCTAAAGTCAAAAAAGTTTACAAAGCTAAAGAGAAAGTGGTTGAACAAGCTCCTATGGTTACATTTTTTCTTCCCCTAAAGGAAGAAAATAAACCTTTGGTTGACAAACCCGGTCCTCCACAATCACAAATTGAAAACAAAATGAAAAGAAACCGAAATGCTAGAGAGTGTAGGCGTAGACATCGTGTTATTACTTGTATGGTAAAAACTAAAGAAGAAAAGAGCAACATAGAAAATCAAAATCCAAACTTCCCTAAGCAATGCATGATGATTCTATAGCTTCGCCATAATGTAAACACGAACCTTCTAGTGATATTATCATTTGACCTCCTGTTGTGATTATTTTGGATGATGATATTGACATTGAAAATATTGATGAAAAAGTGCATAATGAGTTGAATTCATTGTTCTCCTCTTCTATGAGCTTAAATTAAAATTATCCTAAAAAGAGTGTTGAACTTGGTGTCTGTCCTAGTTTGGCACTTGATATTGTCCCTTTGGCTAGTTGTCCACCTATCGTATAAAATGATCAAGATTAGGATGCAGACGACCTACTATAGGTTGAATCACATGCTCCTTACTAGTCTTTTGCTTTATTTTATTTTTCATGTTTCTTTATGTGAATTTTTGTGTGTAATGTGATCCCCGTACGATTTTTTTTGATGTATCTCTTTCTTTTTGTTCATTCCTCTATATGTATCTACACTCTTCTATATGTCATAATTTTTTTATCTTTTCACTTGTCGCATGTTTTCCTTTTGGGGATGACACAAGGCATCAAGACATTTAGGTCTCTTCTATGTTGACCCGAAAGATTTTCCTTGGTTTTCGCTCTTTATGTGTCATTGTTCTAGTTCTATGAGTATTTGGGGAATGATGACGTTTCTGAGATCTATAACAACATTGTAGAAAATATATACCGATCTTGAATCCATAGATACCTTATTTAGTTTTAGGGGCAACCCCTTCTTCCTTTTTCATGACGTAGCTTTATTTCAGAAACATATGACTTGGCACAGGGATTTTTGAATAAGCTCTCATGTCTTAGGATTGAACATTGACTACTTTAAATCAATTGTTGACAGCAATGGTGTTAGCAACCAATTTAAAGTGGGGGCATACATCGATAATATATTTTGATATTTTCATGTTTCATGTTGTGATTTTCTTTTTCTTTTGCGATGCATCCTTTTCTTTGTGATTTCATTGCGTTTGATGTCCTCCAAGAGAACGATATTTCTTAGTGTATGAATTTCCTCTTAGTGGTGATACAACACACTGCATTCCCTAAGTTGTGAATATTTTACTCTTGATTTTTCCTCTCTTGGAGACATTAGGCATGCTGATCCCTAAGAAGAAGACCTTACACGAACTAAGAAAAATCCCTTTGAACAAAAACTTTTACTAGCATTATTGTTCATAGGTGTTTAGCATAACACAACTTGTTAAACCTTATGAAGCTTGAACCATAAATTCAAGGCCACCTAGAATAACACACCTTTCTTTGTTGTGGATCATTGCCTTGTTCATAGGTATTTAGCATAATGTAGTGTGTTACACCCTATGAAGCTCAAAATCTGAACTCAAGGCCACCTAGCATAACACACCTTGCTTTCCTGTGGATCCATGCCTTTTGGCACCTTATTGAAGTTTTCAGGGGGATGGCTTTGATATGGTATGGCATCCTAATATGATTCTGTCATTTTCCACCCTTTTGGGATACTCACCTAGTGGATAGCCTGAGATTCCACTACCCCAGAGTGAGCACACGACAAAATACAAACGAAGGATTAGATGTGTTCCTCGTCGATTGAACCGTCTAGGCTTGATCTTCCTGGTCTTTGATTTTGTATGATTGTGTATCTTTGTCATTGTTGCATACATAAGTGTCTTGAATGTCTACTTTAGTGTGAGTTTGACATGGGGTCATCCTCTCACTAAAGTGGGGGGAAAATGTAGTGTCGAAAAAAGTAATACATTTTTCAAACTTAATTTGGGAATAATTAATAATAAAATGAGCTTAATAATACCTTAATTTAGTGTTGTAATATGTTAAATACATATTCACATTAAGTTTAGGGCCCTTTTAAATTAAATGGACTTAATTGTGCCTTCTTTTTGATGTTGTAACGTGTACCTTTATACTTTCACATTAATCTAGGGCTTTATTAATTGATTGAGGTTAATTTTCCTTAATTGTCCCCTTTAATTCAAATCCAAGCCTAATTAATTAAATTTTTTGAGAGATAAAATACGACATTCATAAATTCCATAACATAATGATTAACATTGAGCAATGTGTGTCCTAGGTAAGTGGCCTAGGACCCATTTGCCATAGGGTGAATGGGTCCTCACTTAGACCTAGGACCCCCATTTTAAATATATTTTTGGCATTATTTTAATGATTTCAAATCTACAATTCAATGTTGGCTTGTGATATTTGAATTTTAGGAATTAATATTTTTGAAAAGATAAGCAACATTTAAAGGGTGTCGTACCCTTTACACAACAAGCCACGAGGGCCAAAAAGGACAAGAAAGGTTTTGAAAGTACCAAGAACCTTTTATAAAGCTAAGACAACACCAACGAACACATTGCAAAGACACAACAAAACCTAACAACACCTAATCATCAGATAACCTGGAGTGACAACACACTTAGAACCACCAGCAGTCCCAAGTCTAAGACCAACTAAATAACTCATTCCTAGTACCAGATCAGGGATCGACAGAACCCTTAGGAAAAACAATAGTCCTATGTTAAAAATAGTAAAGGCCCTGAGCCAATAAACAATCCATAACATAATAGTTTCAAAAATACTGCTAGAGACAAAGCCACTAGCCACCCACAATAGTTGGACCACAGCCGACCTTCCGCACACCTGCAACAGATGAACCACAACACAACTTCTAGAAACACAAGTTGAAGCAAAGAAACAAACATTAAATTGCACCAGCCAACCAGACACCAACCCCGAAACCACCTCTAACAGATGGGGCTCCCCTCTATAGGAGAGGAAGAAGTGGGAACCAACACTACCGAAGAAACCTCCCTCCAGAGAAAGTACACACCACCTCAATAGAGACCTACCAAGGAGAGAAATAATTCCCACCATCTCTACAACCACCAAATCCACCTCAATAGGAGATGGTGCCACCATATTCACCTCTAAAGAATAAAACACAAGTAGAGCATGGTAGCAAGAAGGAACTTTAGCAACACATGCAACCACCTCCTCCCAAGGAAACCAGTCCAAAGGAGCAGGAAGAAGGACAACAATAACTTCTCGGTCAACCACATAATGAGTCCACAACCCCAAAATACCAAAAACTCTTTCCTCTGAAAAAGCACCATTCACCTCAAAGGGCCACCAACAGACCAAGGGAATCCCCATTGACAACAAAAAAAATCCACTCCCAGATGCACCATAGTAGCAGGTGACAAAGGAAAAAAACACCTCAACAACGCAAAGCCCCCTCCCCCAATCAAACACAAGCACCAAACCCACCATTTTCACCAGCCAATAAGCCTTCCAACAACATTAAACCTTCCACAAAAAAACAAGGTAGGGCCAAGAAAAATTTCCCATCAAGCACCACTATTGAAGGAGACCAAGCACGTGCAACATCACCAAACCATGGAACCATCTCCCCCAAGGATTAATAGCAATAGATTTGGCATAATCCTCCACCACCCACACTTTAGGAAAAGTCCAATAGAACCACTGACCCTAAGCAATCAAGGCCAAAGTTACTTGCACATATATAAAAATATTTGGGTCATTGTCCTTCCAATCCACAACGAACCAACACCCAACACCAACAAGAGTTGGGATACAAACACCTAGGAGAAGGAGCCTCAACCAAAGCCCCATACCAAGCCAAAGATCAACAACAACCGAGACGAACCTAGTATCACCATGTCCATTCAAAATGTTAGAGAAACCAAACCAGCTAGAAGCCACAAGAGCCCAAGAGGGAGCCCCAGTCCATCCAAAGGAAAACGAAGCACCCAAGGGGGTAATCCAACAAATAACCAAATGCATAGAGGCATCTGAGAATAGCAACGACCCACACTAGAACGGGCGCCTGTAAAGAAGAGCATCACAAATTTCCCCAAAAAGGCAGAAAAGATAACAAATCTTACCCACTCCACAACCCCACGGGGGCATGTGAAAGAATCCAACAGTCCCCAACTACGCAGCTAGGGAAAGAGTAGAAGGGTCGAGCAACAACAAGAAACTCCCCACCCATCCAACAAAATCGAACAAAGCTCTGTCCACGATGCACATGGAAGTTAGAGCACTGTCAATGATCCACATAGAAAGGGAGCCCAAGCACCAGGCGCTTGACACAAGAGCCAAAAAATTGACAAAGGGAAAAACAACACCCTAAACAAAACAACAATCCCAACGGGTAGTAGGGAACAACACAGAGGAATCGACAAGAGGCCACTAGAGCCCACAAAGGCTATCGTTAATGCCATCAACATCACCACTAGAATAAGGGATGCCAATCTTAGTAGTCACAAGCAGAAATCCATTGCAACTCTCGCACACAGAGAACTCAGACCAATCAACAATCAAGAGAACCCTCAACCGAAACAACCAACGTAAAGACTGTAGGCCCCCAGCAGGCCAAGACCAACAAAGAGGGAGGAAAATGACCTCCAACAACGAGCAACCAAACATGCCATCACCATCAACACAACAAGGCGCTCGAGCAACAACCACGAGCAACCTTGTCCCCTCATTGACGACACAACAAGGTAAAAGAAGCACATGCCACACCACCAGTAAACAGAAGGGAACATCATCATCATCCTGATCGGACCCATCGCCATCTGCAACGGCAGAGGAATTTGAATTCCCCTGCCCCTACCCGCGCCCGTTCCCACTCACGCTAATTGTTTTCTCTTGAATTAATGTTAAGATATGTATAAATAATAGGTTATTTCACAATGTTTAACCTAGCAACTTTATGAGAAAGTCCTAATATCAAGTTTATGAGATCAAGAGCAATTCAAGAATTTTTTTTAAGGCATTTAAGAGCAGATTATTGAAGATTATTGCAGAAATCAATATTCATTTCATCATGTCAAATATGTATAACATCATGCATGTTGTTTGAGCTAATATGGTGATGTAGTGTTCAATATCTATTTAAGCATATCAAAGGCATTGTTTATAATCAAGTTTCATGATCAAGATCCACATCCATTGAATCCAATTCATGCAGGTTGAAGATCTATAATCCAAGGTTGAAATAAGGTTTGGTGAGTTGTTGCATAGATTTGTTCATTCATCATTCCTTCATGCTTTAATTACCAAAATGGGGTTTGACCAAGGAAAACCCCCATTCACCTAACAAACAACATTTTTCTGTCTTTGATGTGTGATTGCAAATTTTAGGTTGAAGATCCTTTGAAAAGAAAAATTGAAGAAAGTTGTAAAGTTGCAAGAAAAGTTGTCAAATCATGTAAACTCCTCTATAGAATTTATTTTCGGCTTTTTGATAGTGAACATTGGGAATCTGGGAGTGCAGACCTAGTAGAAGAGAACCCAAAAAGCATTTTTTAGAAACCCTAGCCAAGGCAAATGTCCTCAGTGAGCTTCAAAAGGTGACTTTTGGTGAAAGGTACACTTTAATTTCCCCTTTTTAGATCTTCCTTTTGATTAATGTTTCTATCAAATTTGATTACTATTCTTCATTTACATTATATGGCTTGCATTTTGGAGTTTGTTTGATAGTTTTTATCTTTCTCCCCAAAGTGCAATTTATATCATAACACCATCCTTGCATAGATAGGAAATTTGTTGATTCATAGCTTGATTTGACTCACCTAAGGGTTGTTAGTCATCCCATTGTTTGGATCTCATTTCCTTGAATGAAATTACTGAAAATAGGTCTTTGTGGTGAACCCCCCTTTTACAATCATCAACCTCACCCACCTATTTTACTATATTTCACTTCTTTATGTCACCTTAATACTTGGTAAAAATCTTTGATTTTATTCAATTTACTCCATCTAATGGTTGAGATATTTCCACTTGGCATCTTCTCACACCCCCACGGTCACCCAAGGTCTTCAGGAATATCCTCCCACAAAATGGCGGGGAATGGTCAAGATGGTGCCACATGACACCCTTACATCTCTTAGATCATGGGGCCACCATGAGCATTGTTAGAAAGTCTGCAAGGTCCACCACATAAGTTGGACACGTGGCGCCTTCCCACTTCCTCGCACTCAGTTTTCTGTTAATATTTTATTCACTACGAGGTAGCGGGGGCCAATAAAGAACAAACACATGTCCCTATGGGACCAAGCCATGCCTAACTTAAAGCATTTTTTAGCACGTGCTTTAAGTTATGACTTAAATCGGGGCTATTTAATAGTTCAACACGCGACTTTAAGACTTAGATTTATTTCAAACCTAGGGTTAAAAATTTAGGAAAACTTCAAAAATATTTTATGACCCGCATGACTCAAGACTTTATCAAATATTAAAAGGTGTGGTACCTAACAAAACTAGGATATTGGGGCCGGGAATCATATGATAATGCCATAAGTCATAACTAAGGGAACTGGGAAAAACCAATAGTAGGTCAATGAGAAAACACAAAAAATGACTAAGAAAAAATATTGTTAGGGTTTAAAGAGGGTTTTGGCCCTATGGTGAACCCTAGATGCAAGATATAATAAAACCTAGTTCACAAAAACCCAATGAAACACTCAAAACTTTGGAATGCATATCAGAACCACTAATTTTTTAAAAATTCCTACTAGTTTAAATGTGTCTATAATGAGTAACATCATCAATAATATAACTATTTTTATACACTTAATCATTGCATCATTGTCTATGAATTCATTACAATTTTATCCTAGCTATTCAACTATTTACAGAATACTGCCATTTATTTTAGCTTTAAACATGTAATGATAAATAATGTTCACTAAAGATACTAAAATATCTAGGAAATTTAAGGGCTCGATTCATTTCAAAGTGTTTGGAATTCAAGCACGCCATGTCATATGATAATTATTTGAGACTCTTTAATAAATTTTATGGTAAACCATCTTCTTTTCCCTCTCATTTAGTGAAAAAAAATCTATCACAAAAAAAGTTTGAACGATAAATTTGAAACTTATCATGATTAGATGTCAACACTTATATGCATCCTCCTAATAGTTGACCCTTTGCATGAATTCATAAGTGATCAACGCTTGTATATCTTGTATATACCATTCCTAGAATCACTACCTCCCATAGTCGAAAGATCCATTTCCTCTTTCTAGCACTACTTAATAGGATCACATTGAAATTCCTTAATCAACATCCCTTCAACTATCTATACTGCATCCAATATAAGAAAGATTCTTTATTACCCAACTACACTAATCATTATTCCCCTAATTCCTTATACTTGTAGCTCTTAGGTGCATCCTTGACTAATGACAAACTACTTGGCCACATATCAGTTGACTCTAATTTGTCTCTATTTGTCTACCATAGGTAACACATGTCAAAAGTATAAAACCACTTGGTAATTTATCATCATGATCTAATTTCCTCCCTCTTAGTGAAGAGTTAGGAATATAATAACATCTCTACCAAAATATTTCTCTACATCAATATTTAACAAAAGGAAACCAAAACTAAATATAAAAATGGACTATAATACTAAACCATAACACATTGGTCATTGAATTGAAAAATAAACTTGCTACTCCTACAAAAGAAATTATTCAACCATTTTACCCATTAGCAGATTGAATAGCTCACCTAAGAAGGGAATGGTCTTTCAACCTCCATTTTGACCCCTCCTAGATTTCAACTTATGCATGTATCATGGAAAATATTGAGACCTTCAAAAACACAAGCATGGGGTGATAGAAAAAATATTCTAAAGGTGTTGGGTTCAATAAAAAATACACCTTATCACAATGCTACCTTATAATTCCTATTTCAAAGTATTTTTGTTATGGACCATATAACTAAAATATTGTATTCATAAAGGAAGCATAATCACGATGACACAATTAAAACACTAAGTATGTGAGTTTAGGACTTGCAACCTCCAAATTCATTCTTTCCTCTCACCAACTATAACATGCACTTATCTTAACCACTTTAGGCTCAAACTTTATGTTTACAAGATCATTTCAAAACATAAAAAAAATATAGAATAATCTTTTACCTTTTTAAATATGAATGATGTATAAAAATGATAACTAGTGTGTACCCTTTGACATTTTAGATACATTAAAATCCACAAAAATTATTTATCATTAGTTTCCTGTTAGTTGTAAATTATTCAAGTATATGAATAATGATGTCCTCTTTCAATTCACACATCTAATTTTTCTAAAAAAAAGATTTCACAAACCCCACCTTATATCCTTTTTTCTTAATTAAATATTATTTTCTAAATCAAACCTTGGTTTTACCTAGCAAAGACACATATATAAAAATATTCTCTCCAATAATATCCATAAACAATTTTCACTTTTCTACTTCTTTTTCATTTTTTTTCTTACCTTTTCTCTTATACCATTATGGGCTTTAAGATCAAACACATAAATAAAATTGAGAAATACATTGTAAACGAGAGGTGCATTGTTTCTAGTTCTTACTAATATTTTAGCGAATATAATTAGAGTTAGACGTGGTAATAGTGTTAATTTGTATGCAAATTATAGTCAGCTATATTTTTAAGAGAATATTGACTTTTATTTTTAGAACATAAAATAAAATGTGGAGGAACATATGTATTTATGGGTATTTGAAGTGGCAATATAATTGTAATTAGTAAGTGAGAGTAGATTTATCGTGATTCTAGAAGTTATTATATGGAAAATTGGTGGCTTTAAAAGAGTTGTTGTGTGAGGATACAGGTGATCCCACAATAGTAGTTTACAATTTTTGGTCAAATTGGACACTGAAATTATTACTTTTAACTAAATTTTCACATTCGAGCACCTATAGCGGCTAAATCGTGAGCAATTTGAAGATGATGCAAACTAGAGTCTTGTCACATTTTGTCTGTAGATTCTAAAAATATTTTTTTCAAATTTTTTGGAATCAAATTGCACTTCTTTTTCCATCTCCCACGAAAACTGGTTTTTTTCAAAAACCAACATTTTTAAAAAGTGGCGCACACCGTATAACGCATAACTTTTTTTCCATGAAGGATTAAATTCTAATTCTTTCGAATTTAGATTTGTAACTCCAATATCTAGTGCTTCCACTTGGTTAGATAGTTTTTTATTGAATATTTTTTCTTTAATCAAGTTTTGAAGTCAAACCAATTACAATTCAGGCATAGCGCGACCGTATAACGCGTAACTTTTTTTGTATTTATTGAAATTCACTTATTTTTTTGTTGGATCAAGGACTTCAATATTTGGTGCACTCATATTTTTCAATTTTTTTTTTTGATAATCTGCTATTTTTCCATATGTGCAGAACATAGACCTTCATTTTCGATGAAAAAACCTATGTTTAATAAAACTAAAAAAAAAATATATAATAAAACCAAAAATATTAAAATTATATTTGTTGGATAGCTCGTTCTGAGGACTACCTGACTCCAGTTGGGTTTGTGAAGATTCCTCCATTTTCATCCTCAGCTCGAGCTCCGAAGTGCCAAAATTTAGGTTTTTTTTGTCTCAAGGGGGGGATGAGGGATAAGGGGGGTTCGTACGAAAAAAATCAAGTTATACTCTTCTATACTCTACACCAACTAACAACGAAGGAAGAACCAATTAAAGACATCAAATTTCGATGGTCCATAATAGTGCATTTTTGGATGCTTTTGGATTTGGCTAGATTAAAAAAAATTATGTCAAAACATTTTGGATCATATTCCATTATATTTCATCAAGTAGTAAAGACCCAAATAAGAGAAATAATAGATCATAGAGTTCTATTCAAAAAATTAATTAAAAAGAGTTTATGTAACACAAACCAAAGCATTCAAAATATATAAATGAGAACAAATTTTCAAAAATAAAATTTCAATTCCACATAAATGTCATAGAAAATACATATCATAACAAGGATACATATAAAGTACTAACCCCTATATATAATTATCTTTGAATCTAACATGAAAACTACTTTCATCTGCTAGACATTAACAATTAAAAATCAAAGACATCTTGATTCAAAAATTGAAGAAATGGTGAAACCCAAGTGTTTGGAGAAAAATAAAGAATTGATTCAGAGTGAAGGTGATACACGAAGCATTCTCAAAAGACTTAGATACTTATAGAGTGAAATTCTAGAATGATTTGAGAAGGCTAATAGAATAAATCAAAGTCAACAATAAAATAAATGAAAAAAAATTGTCAATAAATATCTCTAGATTGGATTGATATAAGAGTGATTTTATTGTAACTACCAATTCCATAAATATTTAATAAAATGAGATGTGTGACACTAACGTCTACCGTCATTTAACAACAAAATTTGACTTGTATGATTTATTGGAAATTTTACAGTGAATTGATTTAGGAGTTTAATTTAACTGTTAATCTTAGCCCAAGGGGTGCAAATTTATAATAATTATTAATAGAGTTTGAAAAAACATAGGGTTTAATTTAGCTATTCAGTACAACAATCAATAAATAAAATTTATTAAGCTTAACAACACTACAAAATAACTACGAACACACTTTACATCATAAACAAGTTATAGCTAAATATATTTCATACGGACATTACAAATGATGGACCGCTTTATACGACAGAAATTGTTGGGAATAAATTGGTGTAGTGAAGTTTGTGGGTAATATCTTTCTCAACAGTCCAAACCATTGATGACACGTACGGACTCAATTCTGATTGACGCGTGTCTATTCTAAACCACGTGGGCTTTATCTCTTACGAAAATATCGGACTACATTCTGCGAAGAGTCCGGACGGAGGGCCCCACTTTCAAATACAAGCGCAGGCTAGGTTGACTTATCTTTAAGACTCAAATATATCCTATTCTTGGCTCCCTCCCAAAAAATAGGGCGAAGTCTTCGGGACGACATTTTATAAGAACTTAAAAAAATAAATAGCGTAATTAATTTATTTTGTTCTTTATTAAAATTAAATATTACTAGCAATCGCATCTTAGTGTGTAATGGGTACGTCTAACAGGTGTGGCAGGTCAATTAAGAAAAGGGTTGATTTATTGTTTTGCATACGTTTGTGTAGTATGTGATGTCAATTGCTAGATCATTTAACAAATGGTCTAGTTTGTGCAACAAAGATCTCAATAGAGAAGTAATAGCTTCAAATCAACTATGCATCCACTTATAGGGATCCAAACACAACTAAAACAAAATCTTTGAATCAAGAAGAGAATCATGCTCTATTACCAACATGCTTATGTTATGTTCAATAGGGAGAGAGGGAGAGATTGTGATAAAAAAAGGGGAAAGATATAGGGGGAAATAACAAGAGATAGGGGATAGAGATAGAGATGAAGATAGAGATGGAGATGAAATGGAGATGAACATGGAGAAGGTGATGGATATGGAGAAGAGAGGTAAAGAGAGAGGAGTGAAGGATAGATAGATATGGAAGAAATAAATATATAGAGAGGGAGAGAGAGTGAGATATATAAAGATGAAGATAGAAATAGAAAGTGGTATATAGAGAGAGGTAGATATAGAAATTGAGAGGCAAAGATGTAAACTCATAAAATCTTAAAAACATTGTCATATAAACTCAAAAACCCTAAATCTAGGAACAATCAAGTTTGATTTTATCGATTGTATGCTTCATGAATAGTTTGTACTATTCACCTAGACAATGCATTGATGATTGAGTTTCATTGTCTTGTATTGTTTAGGGTAAGTAGCAACTATCCCTTTGTCCCTCCTATATATTTCTGCACCTCCCACCTTATCTCTCATTTCATTTCTCTAAAAGATTAGTTAAGTTTTATACAATAATTTAAATAATACATTATGTCAAAATATATAAATATTATATATTAATTACATATTATATTATATGTATATTTAATATTATATATATAATAATGTGCATTGGATTTCATATAATATGTGAATAATAAATATAATTTCCATTAAATTTTTCAATAAATTTTATATATATTTAAACAATAGATAATTATTGAACATATAATATTTTTAAAATTTTAATTAATATTATATGTAAAATTTATATTATATTTGTATTTTTTTATTTATTTTTTATTAGACTGTAAGAATCGGGTAGCACGACCCCCTATAAACTGTAACGCGCCTGGTAAACTTTTTGCGCGACACGCCCTCTGGTACCACGGGAGTGGGGGAGACTAGGCCTCGTGACCAACCTCCTACAACAGGAAAGATTTAGCCAACCGAGCTAGGGCCCCCACCCCAATATTATATTTGTATTTAATAATGTATAATTTATACAAATTTTAAATATATACTATTTAAATATTATAATATTGTGCTAAAAATATTTAAATATATAAAATGTAATTTTATTTCAAAATATTCAATTAATAATAATAATATTTTACATCAATAAGTTTTATAATCTAAAATAAATAAATAAAATATCATTTAAAAATAAGTAGTAAAAAAGTATTTTGAAAAGCAATAGAGAGTATAAAATATAATAATTTATATTACATATATAGTGTAAAAGAATAATTTGAAAAGCAATTGTCCTTTCCCTAAGTGCAAACTTTAAATATTCAAATGGTGTTGCTTATAAGTCGAGTTTAAAGTAGGGATGACACCCATTTTCCATAAACATCCATTTTAATGTGTAGGTATATTCCAAGATTTTCATGAGTTAAAACACAATGTACCCTGGCCTTGCTAGATAAAAGAATTTTGGTGAATGAAAAAAAATGAAAACAATGGTCATGATGATTTTCATGGTTTTGCATCTTGTCTTCAATAATTACACCATTGATATCCAAAATCAATCGAACTTTGTTCAAAGAGGGAATGCTTTTGACGTAAATATTAAAAAAACAGAAAAAATATTTTGAATATTGTTCATGTTTATGATTTTATTTTTTATTTTTTATTGTGAAATATGTTTGAGTTAATTATCAAGCAATTTTATTTATATATACATTTACAAATTAAAAGAGTTTTTTTAATTAAATATATTATAATTAAACACTAATTAAAAGATTGAAGTGATATTAAAAGATGATATATACTAAAGAAATTTGTTAAATAGTATGCAAGTTTGTTTTATGCCTTTTTTATGGAGGTCTATAGATTATCTTGCACCTCCTAAAAATAGAACAAACATCCTTAAAAGAATTTTGAAATGGTGAGAAGGGTTAAACCAAAAAATGTCTAAAAACTCAGATACGACTTTTTCAAAGTAATCTAGAACCTTATAACTTTGTCTATCGCTGTTGTGCACTTATTTCATCCATGACTAGGTACTAATACTCGAGCAACAAGCTTCTTGAAGTCATCAATAGTGAGATGGTGTGATGGTTGAGTTGTTATGTTGTTATTCTTTTCATAAAAGATTCAAACCCCATTAAAATGTAATTATTACCAATTTATATTGGTGATGAGGTCCCCATTTGTAACCTCACCGATTCATAACTCCAATAAAAAACATTTACTAAACAAAAAAACAAAAACTTCTTGAAAAGTGTTTGAAATGCATGCATACCGTTCCCTACACCACTCATTTGAGACTTCTTTGGAAAGTGCTTGAAATGCATGCATACCGTTCCCTACACCAATTAATTGAGTCTCCTTTAAGGAATTCTTGGCAAACTATCTTCTGGTTTTTTCTCCCATTTAATTAAACTTTTCAACACGCATAAATAAAATTTAAACGTCATAATTGAAACTTAGCAAGACTGTTCGTCAAAGCTTCACATCTGCAACTCTTTTGATAAAAGCAAGAGCATAACAACCAGAAAAGGTCTGTAGCGAATCCACAAGTGGAGTACAAGATAAAAACGAAGGCTATGTAATAACAAAGGAAGGTATACAAAATCAGTTTGCAATATCAATTAACAATACAAATATCACACAATTCGTTCGTTTCTCCCACGGTTGGAAATGTGAAGATCAAACAGAAATTATTTATCAGTACGTTCAAAGACGATTCCTTGTATCAACTGTGAAGAAAGTCCCCATTACCCAATACTCATATTGGTTCCGCGATCGAATCCTGGGGCGCGACATCATGTCATATTCGCTAAAGTCATCAGTGGAGCCCGAGAAAATCTTAATGTACTTCACAAACAGATACGCGAAGGCAACCCAAAACAGTGCGACGCCTGCGTAGACCGCAAAAGTGGCAACAATAAGCGGACTGAAGCCCTTCCTGGCGAACGCTGTCCTAATGATACAGCTGCCCATTTCAGATGATTTCTTCCCTTTACTCTTCATGTTATGACTGCATCTAAATTGGACCCCCTCCTCTTCTGCACTGCAATGAAGCAGAGACGCCGCCAGAAGAAGAACAAGAGTGGCCTTGATGCACCTTATGTCTGCCATTGCTCTACCTATTCTTTAGTTCTCCTTTTCTTTGGGAAGAAACTCAGAAGCATTGGTGCATTGCATTGCTACGGTGGGTTGAATTTATCCTTTTACTCTTGCCTTGGTCTAGACGGCGCCTACAAAAACAGCCATTTATAACCACAAAATGCTTGGAAATGCGATTTTTTCGGGGTCTTTCTGAGGACAAAATTGGGTGGACAGTAGACAGTTTGGTACACATTTGTCATCTTAAGTTCCTCGTACATTAAAGGATGACATCATGACAGGGATTCTCCGCTCCCTTCCAAAAAAATAGCATCATCAGGACGTCTCTTGTATGATCGCTAATACGGGTAACTTTTTTAAAACATTTAAGGCCACTAATGTGTTTGTTGTGTAAAGAGAAACTTAAAACTCAGAAAATTAATAGCATTGCAGTAAAGTCAATACAAAGAAATACATACGATAATTAAATTGAATCACAATCACAGACAATACATAGATTTAGGGGAGAGGGGTTCATAGTGGAGCACCTTAATTTCATGTTTCTCAAAATTTTATTTGGATATTTCAAATCATTCCCAATTTTGTACAACAGTTTATTTGGCAATTCGTGTGTTTTAATATTTCATTTTAAAGCCATATCATCAAATATGATGTCATGCTTTTTGTTGAGGTATCTAAAAAGGCCCAAAAAATAGGTGAGATTGATAGTGGTGCACTAAGTCATGTTTTATTGGTGCGTTGATGTAGCATCACATGATTTGTTAATTTGTGTATTGTATGGATAAAAAGTATTTTGCAATTGGATATTAAGGTGCTCCATTATGGGGCCTCTTGAGGACTACTTTTATCTCCACTATTGGACCCCACTCCACTATGGGCCCCTCTCCCCTATGTGATAAAACCTTCACAATATGTCAAGGAAACATTCACAGGGCAAAATATTGGTATTTCTATTGCTCACAGAAATTGATTACAACTTTCACACAACTACTCCTTTTCAATTACAATTCATTACAATATGTTTTAACTTTCAAGACAACAAGATATAAATAATATCTTCAACCTGTGTTGAGCATAGAAAAATCCAACTTTGTTTTGTTTTGTTTTTATTGTTTTAAATCTTTATTTTTTTCAAAGATAAAATTGTCCTTTCTTTATTTCCTTTATCTTTCCCAAAGATAAAACTCTACTTTATTTCTATTTTTTGTTGTCATAATCCAACAGTATTTTGTCATGTACTCTATGTAAAAAAATCTCTTTTTTTTCTACGGCTCTCTTTTTCATTTTGACGATGGATTACAGAGTGTGATCTAAAACATTGATGCAAACAAATTTTGCTCATTTTGAATCCACAAACAACATGCTATTCAGTATTGACTATGGAAATCTAATATCTTTAACTCATGTAAATTTATTTATTTTGTATTTTATTTATAATTTATATTAAATTAGTGTTTGATATGTTATTTTGTATAAAGATGTATATTATATTACATTCACGAAAAAGGAATATGAGTCAAATTGTATCAAATATCAAAATTTAGTCAAGGTACAGTTTTAGTTAAAATTTATTAAAATATGAGACAAAATAATATATCACATCATATTCACCTAAAAACAAAGAATTGGAAGAGTGACACACCTAAATTCTAGTAAAAAAAAAACCTTAAACACAAAAACGTGAGACAAAATAACAAGCAATTAAACCACTATTCAACGAGAGCTATAGATTCAATAGAAGGTGGAGGAAAATCATGGTCACCAAGCTTGCTCTAGCCACTCTTGAGGTCATGGATATTGGGAACAAGTCCCCATCTCATTTAATTACATCTTCTCCATTTTCTTCTTCAAGTTGAGGAGTAGTTATCAATGGAGAAATGATCAAACTCAGATGAAGAACCTTGCCAATATTAGACCAATTAGACGTGCCATGCCACGATATTGAGAAGTGGAAAAGTGAACATGTGTTTGCTAAGACCATCCATGTCCTCAATGTTGAAGAGATTCATAGGACTCACATGAATTGTATTTGACATGATCATTATGGTTGTGACCATGTCTGTGCTCTTAGTGAGAGGAAGGACCTATGTTAGAGTAGAAAAATGACATGCATACAACACTATAGTGCACATTTCCCCAATACTCAATAAGATTCTACAAGTGTTCAACGTATAAGACAAGTCTATTAGCTGACATCTAACTACATAGCATAATATTTGAGAAAATCATTGATTTAGTATACATGTAAATATGAATCAATAGAAGCTCCTAAAAATAATGATGAGTTTCAATTTTTTAAATACTAAATAGATTCTTCATTTGAAAGCATACCAAATTTGTGTGAACTTATCTCTCATCCATGACCGATCACCTAGAAGAATCATTTGCTAAGAAAATATTTATTCTAAAAGGTCTAAAAAAATAATGTATCCAAGTCCAAGTTGCCTAGGCCCATGAAAAAAATTTAAAGAGGTGCTTGAGTGTTAAATTTATATGATTTCAAAAAGAACAATTGCAATTAGAAACACTCAGGTGGATCAAATGAGACCCAATGGAGAGGCCCTGGTAAAGAATACATTGACCAAAAATCATTATCATGCCATTCAATATGTAACCCAAGATCAAATCCACCAAAAATTACCTATGTTATGTAAGGGCATCAAAATCTATCTTTTCTATATCAATTTTAGGTAGATTCTAGTCCAACACCTTGAACTCTTCATCAAGATTTTACTTCTAGTAGATCCTTTATTGAATTTAACTCATCATGAATTTTATGGTGTAGAACAATTGCTTCATAAATGAGATTTTACCCTAATAAAATTAAGTTATTTTTCTAAGAATTAGTTTTCTTTACTATATAAATGATCTCATTAATAGGTGTTATATCTTCATCTACAACATTGATGAATGTACGTGGTGGAATTGATGTGGAAGACTAAACAAGACCAACCCAATATTGTACATTAGATGTGAGCTAATTCACTTTATATTTTAGTTGTTCTTTGGTATCCTTCATATGCATTCTTTGGAATGTTGATTCCATAAAATATTTCATCCTCTCTTTCTCAGATTGCATCATTTTTTCTCCAAGTGCCACCTTAGAAGCTTGGTAGTCAAATACTTCAATTTCTCCTTCTTCTTTATTGTATAAGGGAAAGTCAATTTATAGATATCTCATGCCTTGAGAATCTATGGTGATGGAGGATATCACCTTTGCCTTTTTGGGTGGAGGTGCATGGGTTAAGAGAGATGCTAACTTTGAGAAATCTTCAACAAAAATTATACTGACTTTGTTTTTTTCTTTAGATTTTGATTGAACCATAATGGGGAATCAAGAGTGGAAGATTCTACCTATGTTGCCAATTCATATTCAACTTGCTCCTTTAGAGTGCTTCATTTTAAAGGGGACCTTTGAGATGATCATGAAGGAAACCTCTAAGCAGGAGGATATAGATACTTCTTAGGTGGAGGATACTTTGGGGGTATGGATGTTTTATGGGGGAAGGAACCTTGGTAGGAGAAGGAGATATTTATACTAATGAGGGATCCTTAAGAGGATTTAACAAAGTTTCTCATGAGGAGATTGTGGAAGACAATTTTAGAACTAAAAATATTCAATCTCTTTATGACCAAAAGAAAACTTGATTTTAATCTTAGGCTTCTTCTTTTTTACCAACTTTGTAGCATAATGAGAAGGCTCATGCTCTAAAGGTTCAACATTTTTCTGCTTTATACAAAGTTGCATATGTAGGATAAATATTTGAAGCACGAAAGAGGCTAAATATTTAACATTGGAGATCATTTCACATTTTATTCTTCTTTTGAGACTCTACATTTGTTTATTTTTCTTCATTTATTATTATCTCTAACTAGGCTAAACTCCTTGTTAACACATGTTGAGTCCTTTATTGAATTTATTCTCATTTTGATACTAACCAACTATATTTAGAGATTAACTTATCAGAGATTTGTTGATCTTCATATGGTTAATAACCTTAATTTCATTCAATACTTTCATAGAACCTTTTTTAATCTAAAAGTGTGCATTTGGAAGGCCTTGAGACTAGAAAATTCTTTATGAGCATCATGTTCATTATTGTAATCTACCTAGATAGATTTAGAATGTATTTTAGATGATCTTGGAAGGTATAACAATCCATTCAATTTCATATTTTATTTTGTAGAGATAACATGAAGTGAGCTAAAAAGTGTAAGGATCAAGACCCAAACAATCTCATTGAAATAAAGAAAATTAGGAACTCTAATTGGGACCTTCATCCCATCAAATCACAAAATTGATTGATGAAGAACCCCAACAAAGACCTTGGACACTCAATCTAAGGATCCCGAATCAAATCAGGTTAACCAAATGAATCCAATTCCAGAGCCTCCATTCCCTAAAAGATTAGCAGTACAAATATGTTCTTGAAGATTTGTATCTTGGATTGATTTAATTTATTAAATCTCCTTCATAGATGGTGCTAAGTTTTCCCCAAACATCCTTATAAAAAATGTAATTCATCCCCTTCAAAAGTTTTGAATTTAAGATAACTGACACAAGATATAATTCTTATCCTGGGAATGTCTCATTCAATCTAATCTTAGTTGGATCTGTTGGAGGAGCAGTAGGAGCAATATAACCATCCTTGAAATATTTCCAAACACCAAACCCTAGAGTTTAGATGGAATTCCATTCTTAATTTCCAAAAGGTGTAATTTGTTCCATCAAACCTAGGACCTTTGTAAGCTCCATCATGTGCCATCCTGGAACTTTCCTCAAGTGGTTAAGATTCTACAGAGGAACTTGGATTCGATATCAATTGTTGAACACACCTAGATACTGAGAGGGGGATGAACTAGTATCTTCAAAACTTAAACCCTTAAGATATTAAACCCTTCAATAATATGAAAATTCAATCTTTAACATTATCTACAACTTATGAAAAGATCAACAACACTTAAACAAATAAACAAAAATGAAAGATAAAGAAATGAACACACATGCACAAGATAAAATCGTATTTACGTGGAAAAACCAAGGAGGGAAAAACCACAAAGATAAATCTCTTAATATAGGAAGTTTAGTGCCTATAGAATTATATCTTTGTAAGGCTCACTACCTAAGGAAGCACATTTCTCCCGAAAGGACTTGCAGGCTAAGGTGCACAACCTTAGGGAAAGATACAAAAGACTTGCATTATTGAGGCACACAACCCTAAGGAAAAATACAAATTACAAGGAACTACTGAAGAGGCTCATTATTTGATAGTAGGATACATCTATCAATAATACACTCTATTGAATAAGGTGTTAAAGCTCATTTATCTTTTCTTTTCCTCGACTCACTGCTTCATTCCATATTTACACATCACACCACTCTCACCCATTGTAACAATTTTTTTCTTTAATTTATATCCTTTGAAAGATCTCAAAACATCAATTAGGTCGACAAATATAGAAGATAAATAATAACCTCAACAAGTCAGCCACAAAAAAATAATACAGTCGTTTCCAAGAGATAGAGAGGACCAAATAAAGACTTATTACACCTTTCAATGTGATCCGAAACAACTCACATGTTGGATCACAACAACCAAGTCAACAAAAAGGAAACGTGTAGATGAGATGTATGTATCACATTACCAATCAACCCAAAAACATACTTTAAACTGAATATACTCAATACAGATCTCAACAAGATAGGTTAAGACCCAAATACATCTCAACACAACCTAAACTATTGACATTGACCCCCAAGCACATAGTGTAAGTAAGAAAACAAGCCCTATTGGCCAAACATCCACAAATTTCTTAAAAACCAACTGAAAACAATATGTGGCACCAAAGAGATCAACCGTTGGTGTGAGGATAAAAAATAGATGTTCCATGAACATTCAACAAGACTTCCAAATAATTCTTTCATAATTTAATGCCACAAATAGCCACCACAAACCAAAAAAACATAACACTTCAACACAAAAGCACAAAATACACAACCATGAGAAGGAACATTAATAAACCAACTTGCGATAAAAGCCAACACATGAAAATTGAACTAAGAAATTGCACAAACACTTATAGAATGCCCACCAAGCCAAATGAGTAGGAATATCAATGTGGATCTAAATTCAAAGCATTTTATGGACCAATTCTGACAACCAACAAAACTACCAAACCAATGCAATTATTAGAAACCTCCTTGGAAATTCTAGTGACCTAAAAAGATAGGAGTGCAACATCTACAAAACATAGACATGTTGAATCCCAAACCAAAAAGCCATATCTTCAAAGGTGGAGGAATGTAGATCATTCTCCTAAATAGTCTTCAAAATAACTTCCTATAGCAGAAACTTTCACCAACATGCAGAGACCAGAACTTCCTTTCAGCAACACATACTTCCTTAGGAACAGACAAAGAGATCATACAACATAATAGAGATAATCAACAACATCTCTCCAACTTCAGCATTACTTCTAATCCTCATCTTCATGCTTCTAATCCTCATCTTAATATATCATCATGATAACATCTCTACTACTAGCAATCATACACAATACAATTCTAATTATCATTTAACAAGGCATGACATCCAACCATGAACATCAATAACTCATCCAAAAAAGGAATGACTACATCCAATCATGAACATCAAAAACTCTAATGTTAGCACAACATCAATGACAACCAATGCCATTTACATATGTTGTCCAATCTCATAAACACATGTGCACCAAACTTTTTGAGTGTTGAAATCAATCACAACCAATGCCAACAAGCACCAATGGATAGGGAACCTCTTGCAACCACCACATAAGGGTGCATTAGTTTGCGGGTTGTTGAATAAGGCACATAAGTCATATTTTAATTTTTCTTTTATTTTACTTGCTCATATGATAGTTTGTCGACATATATTTTTTTTATTTCTTCTCTCTTGTTGGACCAATTGTTTATTTTTCCAATCATTGATACTATGTGAGAGATAATTGATTGTAGTGATCAGTAGAGGTGGACCTATGGGAGTTTTTTGCTACAAGATCTTTCAACCTTAAAATTATTCCCTCACTTGTTCTCTTCTATTATTTTATATTTTCCCTATTATGTTATATTGTGTTCATGGAGGATGTTGAGGTATTGAGGGAGGGGCTTATTGTGGTTTTTCTTTAGGATGTCGAGGCATTGATGAGGAGGTGAATCAAGGTTTTGATCATTTAGTGGTGCATTCTCAACTCTTGAAAATTAAAGAAATTTCACTAAAAAAACTAATTGAATCTATCTATTTAACATAAATTTTACACAAAATAGCTAAAATACTTGTCTCTTTGACCTTGACATTGTCATGGAAATAATTTAGTGATGAATTAGCTAACAAGCAATGAATAATAGGGTCTCCAAGAACGCGAGTGTGTTTCAATGTGCTTGTAGGCCATGAGTTTATAATGACAAAGATAAAAATGAAAAAATGAGATTTAGATTTTTATTTTTATGGTAAAAAAACCATAATGTGTGTGCATTATAATGCACTCACATTAATATCGTCTAAGTTGATCATAATGCGAGCATGTTATGACATACTTGAATTATGGTATGAATTTATTGAACCTAAGGCTCAGTCAATCCAAACCTAAATACAGGCACATTATAATGCTACCACATTATAAGACACTCACATTTAGGTCTTTAAGGGGCCAAAAAGGTGGAGTGGGCACTTTTTGGTCCCCCATCTTTGTGAACTTACCCATAGTTGGTTAGCTATCTCCTATTCATTGGCCACTGATTTGATAGTCTTGATTATAAGATATAGCTTACCTTTAGAGATAATTAGGAAATCAGTTGGAGGAACCAACAATTGTAATCGTCCTATAAATTTGGGATTTATCTCATATGATCTTGGAAGGTATAACGGCCCCTTCACATTTATATTTATTTTTTATAGATTACATGAAGTGAGATAAAAATATTTGATTCTAGAAATATAGGGGGGAATCTAATAAATTTGTAGCTAGTAAATTTTTTAGGCTTTAGATTTAGGTGTTTTTTGTAAATTCCAAATGCATTGGTTTCTATCTTATTTTAGGGTTTACGGATTTGGATGTAGTTAGGTCGTTATGCAAAAATGTTTGTAGAGTTTAAAACTATGAAATAGATATGCAAGCAATGTTTTGGGTTCAAAAAATACTTTATTAGGAGGTTTAGTTTTGGTTTATAATTTTGAAAACCTTAGAGAACAAGGATGTGAGTGTTTGGGTTCAAATGCACTCATAATTTATGCAAATGTGTAAGTAAATTTGAAAACTTTGAGACCATACACTTATGTAGGATTTTTGGGCAGGGAAGTAAGTTTGCAGTAAATATAGGGTGTAATGAAAGTGTAAATCTCTAAAACGAAGAGATGTTGCAATTTTAGAATGAATTTAAAATCATCAGAAAAATCCCTAACTCTTACAATGGAGATTTTAGCAATGAAAAACAAATAAAATAGCGGCTTGATGGAGTGGAGGATACTTAGAGAATCATATGGAACTTCCCAAAATAGAGAAATCCCCTCAATGTGGCTACAAGTTAAAGTGAAAGCTATGAAAATTTGACAACTCAAACAATATTCAAAATGGATTGAAATCCTCGTTCCATATAATCTTCTTTGTAACGATACATATGGATTTACTACAAAATTGATATAGCATGAGAAAGAATGGTGCTACAAGGTTTGTGATAAGTTGAGGATCATATAAAATGATCACTTACTTGCAACAAAATACCAAGTTTAATGTTGAAAATGACATAAGCAATAAAAAATTTTATACTTTTTTGCATGCACAAGAAATGATCATTTTTTAGTTTTACTAACAAGTTTGTTGGTTGGGACTAGGGTGCACTTGACTAGGGTTAGAAAGAGAAAGGGAAACTACACAAAATAAGTTACACATAGGTTTTCAAGGCCCAAGAGCAATTATGTAATAGGTCAAAGGGTGCTTTGAAATTCTAAATTCATATATTTTGTATTGCTACAAGGTGATACCTAATTGAGAAGCATGTCAACAAGATTATGGATTTTCTTAGAAACTCTAAATGTTTGGCCCCTTATATTCTTTCAAACTTTGAGAGCAAAGAAGAAACTTACTAATAATTGCAAAGATTCTTGGAGAGTCCAAATCTCTAGCATAATGCATGTTTTCATGTTTTTAGATTCTAGATGTTGTTGAGTAGAAATTGCAAGGCTACATGAAAAACCTAAAAAACTCTAAAGAAGGATAAACTATTGGGGTTTTAGGGCCCAATGGTAGAACAACAAGAAAACAATGGTGCAAGTAAACCTCAAAAAATCAACCAAATGAATATTTGAACTCTTTTTCCTTAGAAACTTTTACTTTTCTCAAGATATAATTCTCCCTAGAATCATTTATACCCTTGAACACTTTAACATTTCAACTTTAGGGTTGAACTGCAAACTCAAGCAAGGTGACTTAGTGATGTAGGTATACATGAGGCCACTAGATCAACTTATGGAGGGCTTGAAACTTGAAACTATGTACCATCAAAATTTCAAGATAACAATATTTAACTTATCCAATAACAAAAATCAAGTTCTTCTATTTTCCTCTTGAGTGCATTTATTTGACCTTTAAATTATATCATATCGAATTTTAATTCTTAGTTACAAAAGCTAAGTTAAGAAGCTAGTTTAAGGTAGACATAAATAATTTTATCAGATAAAGGAACTATATTAATAGTATTTGTTTATTTCATTTGTAGGCAATTTTGTTATCATTTTTATAATAAAATGCTAAAAATAATGTAATATATGGTTGGTTAAGTAAACATAAAATCTTTACAAACATCTAACTCAAGCCTTCCCTATAAATAATATATGTGTATATATATGTACATATACACATAAATACATACATATATGTACATATACATATACATATATTTTATTTTCATTTTTATTAAAACAATATATTTTTTCTATTTTTAGTTAGTATAGGTTGTTAAGAAAAGAATGACTTCTATTTGAAGTAGCTGTAAAAATAGTAAATGATGAATTTTTTTATATCAATATCTATGATTCAATAAACAAAAATATTTTAAATCAAATATATATAAAGAATAACATATTATTCGTCAGTAAATATCCAAATTATATTTATTATAATAAATAACAAAAATAATATTAAATAAAAAACACAAATGATCTATATTTGATAAAGAATATTTTTTTAATGTAAATTCAAATTATGTATTATAATAAATTATTACTTAATTAAGAAAATAAAACCATTTTACTAAAATTAACCAAATTTAATCATTTTATTTTTATTTTTTTAACAAAAGTCTATTAATTTACATTTACTTTAAATCCTTAATTATTTCATTATAATTTTAATAATTTCCTTTAAGACACAATATTATGCTTAAACCGAAGTAGGACCATACACTGAAATACAAAGATTACGTACTTTATTTTAACTCTGCCTTAATATAGTCTGCACAATTACATTAATTCTTACATTAACTTGTGAGGTAAGTCTCTGCATATCCTCTGCATACTTACTACACTTTTCTAAGCGAACTGAAGCACGCTTTTGCCCTCTGACGATTCAGCAGGACTTGGGTTTGAGGTTGCGCGATCGAATCCTGGGGCGCGACATTATGTCATATTCACCAAAGCCATCTATGGAAATCTGAAGGTACTCCCAACACAGAAAAGCAAAGGCCACCCAAAATAGTGCGACGCCTGCATAGACCCCAGAAATGGCAATAACCAGCAGATTGAAGTGCTTCCTGGGGAATACTCTTCTGTTGTTACAGTTGCCCATTTCAAATGATTTCTTCCCTTTACTCTCCATGTTACAACTGCCTCTGCACCGGCCCTCCTCTTCTTCTGCACTGTAATGAAGTAGAGAAAACACCAGAACAAGAACCAGAGTTGCCTTGATGTACTTTCTTTCTGCCATTGCTCTACCAATTCTTTAATTCTCCTTTTATTTCCCTAAGCATTCATATTTGCCTGTGCTGCAATGGCTTCAATTTATCCTTTCGCTGGGCTTTACACCGATCAATTTCCTACGGATATAAAATACATACGGAAAAAGAAAATCCCTTGACTTCTGCCTAACTCGCCAAAATCACGTGGGCTTCACTGTGAACATGTGTGGATAAACCTAGACAATGTGGGTTGAAATATCACGAGAAATTCGGAGTAGCCAATGATGTCACTTCGGTGGGACTTGTGACGTCACTTCGGAGGGTAAAAAAATTTCAGTCCACAAGTGTCGCATAAAATTCTCATTATAGGTCAAAATTTTTAGATAATGCATTTAAAGACACCATTATAGGTCATTTACACATCGCCGAAAAGAACATATCAAAAGTATATTATTTACATGATCATACTTGACCTAATTTTCATTTTCAAGTAAATAAATTAAAGTCTCTATCAATAATTATCAAAAACATTCAATTACTTCAACAAGTAACAAGTGATACTTATTTTCAAGGTACATTTAAAGTAAAATTTCTAATATCAAATCATCAAATGATTCACATTAATGAATGAATTAGTAGAATTTACTACCATCCACACATCGATTACCATTGTCACCTCATTTTCCATATAAGATAGGTGTTGTACCTCTTGTGATCATGAACAATAGATTCCTCAATTTTAATTTAATTAATGAAACCCTCAAACATTGAACATAACATGTCTCAAAATAAATGAAAAGTATAATATAAATATGTTCATCAATTCACAACATGGAAACAATAATTTAGCAAAGCACACAATAAGTTAAACAAACAAATACACCAAATTACCTTAAAGAAAACATTAATTGGGTAAAAAAAATACAAGAGTAATCCATAGGATACTCGTTCACTATATTGGGAATCTTTTAAAGTGTGAAAATTCCATTTGTTAATTAGAACTTTGATAGTATCTACAAACTCCTTTGCATCTATTCTTCAAACCCATAGCTAAGAAACTATATCTTTTCCCCTTTCTCTTGCAATTTAAACATTAAAAAAAGGTTTTACAACTAATCCAATGCTTCATAATTTATTTTTTCCACATTTATAGTCTCCCTTCATCTCTCCATGGTACTAGATTGGAGAAAATTGTGTGAATTGAAATTGTTCTTAATTTGGCTTCTCAAATCACTTTTATATTTTTAAAACTTGACTAAGGTTCATAAGACTCATATGATAAGAGACCTTGATGTTGCCTCCTCTTCTAAAGCACTAAAAAACCAAGGTTATGCATCCCATCTATTCCAACATAGTATAAAATTGAGAGAAAATTCCCTTCTCATATAGGCTAGTATTTAGTGATGATTTAAAGGGGATGCTTGATTTTACCCCCTCTTATATGGGATAATACAAGGTTAACTCTAAATATTTCCATATCCCTTTCATACACACAAATCCTCATGAATATGGATAGTGACCATTGTAATTCTCATCACATTCTTCCCCAAAAGCAATGTCTTAAAATTCTACATAAAAAACAAAAGTAACATCTCCACCCAAAATAAGTATGTATCATCCAACATTGTCATGTGATGCTCATATTACTAGTAGATTACATCAAATTCTAAATATTTAAGTCTCATGAATGGACTAAATTATATAGAAATGAATTTTAAGTTATTGGTTGCAATGGATGTTATAGCCAAGGCCTTAGATATTATGGACACGACACGAAATAACCAATCCAACTTAACTATAACAAAATAAAGTTTTCTTAGGGTGTCATCCTTGACATGACAAGCATGCCATCAATTTTGATTTCTATATGATCACATCTGATAATCTTTTAGTCATTCAAATTTCACTTATTGACTGCCATTCCAAAGGATTTCTTATCCATTATATTGAATTTCTCTATAATGATAAATATATCAAGGCTTTCTTAGACACATACATTTCCCATCACCTTAATAATAAGGTAAACCTACTCTCTCAATCTACCCTTATGTGCATTTTAGAGAGTATTATGCAAGAATCAACCATTATCTTATCAAAGTACTTGCAACTAGATCTACTTCCTAGTTCATTCATGAAAAAATAGGATACTTAGAAATGAGGAAAATTATTAATGTTCCTACAAATTTATCTACTCTTGAGAATATCATGATGAAACAATAAAAATAGGGTGCTCCACCTTTTAGGAGATGGAACACTAGGGCCTATTTCGCTCAAGTTTCACTCAAGGATACCTTAGAGATCTCAATCCAATGATAGAATGAGAGAGAGATATGCTAAAGGTTGTTTTAGGGTATGTTTAGAAACTAAATAGGGGTTCACCACCAAGTTAGGGCTTGGAAAGACTAGTAACTATTGACTATGATTTGGGTGTTGGCAAGAAGTTGAGTGAAGTGTTTTCCCTGATTTTCAGAATTTGACACATTGATCTTAAAATTTGAAGCACTTAGAGATGGAAACTTAAAAAATGTCACTAATCATAAAATGTAGTACTCAAAGTCTAGTTTCCAAATATGTAATTTATTTCAATACCCAGATTGTACAAATTGAGTTTCAATAGACGTTTCTAAAAACCATTATTTAAAAGTCATTTTTTTTTACTATACCATGCACGTGTACGATATCCATATTTTGACTTTAATTATCGTATTTTTCTAAATCCTTTTGGGAAAAGATTTGTGACTCACTGAAGCTTGTTTTGGATTCTTTTTTATAATTTTTTATTGAATATTTTATTTTTTGTTAATTTTTTATTAGGCATATTTGTCATTTTAAAAAATCGTCATATACAACACGCATAAGATGACCTAAACTTATCCATTTTTGATTTATTTATTTTTAATTGAAAAGAATTGTCTGAAGTTTGTTCTCGTGCAATTCGTTCGTCAAAATGTTATGTTGATCAAAAGTTATTAAAATAGTAAAAAACTCTGATATTTAAAGTTTATGGACCAGTTTCATCATAAATTAATTGAAAAATAGAAAAAATAATCCAATTGTAAAAAAAATTACATATTTGGAATCTACATTGTCTCATCTAAAATGGGTTTTAATTTCGTCAAAAAATTCTATAAAAAAAGTCGTCAGCCATATGTCCAAACTCAGTATTTTTCTCTTACATTGTTAGAACCTTCAACTTGCAGGTCAAACTAGGTTGAAGGCCTAGGTTCAGACTCCCAATAATTTTTCCGAACCAAAATCCGAGGCAAAAACCCGACCTCAAAGCAAAACCAATTTCAAATTTTAAAAATTTATTAAAAAATTATTTTTTATGCTTTTACAAAACGGGATCCACTTTACAAACGAGATCCCATTTTGAAAATTGCCAAAAATGGAAAAATTTCCATTTTGGAAAGTTTTCAAAACAGGATCCCGTTTTGAAAAATTTCCAAAATGGATAGTTTCCAAAAACGGAAAGTTTTCAAAACAGGATCCTGTTTTGGAAAGTTTCCAAAAATGGAAAATTTTAAAAACGGAATCCCGAACCTAAACGAGATCCCATTTTTGCAATGCCGATTTCGTTTTTTGGCTAAGGCAAAAACTTCCACATTTCGTGGACTCAACTTCTTGCACTTACCCATAAATCACTCGCAACATTAGTTCGAATAAAATATTCACAGACAACCCACAAAGAGCCTATCATTCTTGAAAGATATGGACCAGACAATCTAAAAGGGGAATTTGCCTTAACAGAACAAAAGATTGACTTAGTTCAATCCCAAGTCTCTGATAATCAGGTCATGATTGTACTAGGTTCGCTCCAGGGTATGATGTGATTTTGATGTAAAAATCAAGGGGAATATGTTGTTTAGAATCATATATTAGACGCTGAATTTTCAATTTGGATCTTAAAAAAAAAAATCATGAAATTAAAAGATTTGAAATAATATTTCATGAACATCAACAATTTCTTTTGCTATCAGTTAAGTAGATTTAGCATTAAGCATTCAACAATTCCATAGAAAATAAAATATTTTCAATAAATTTCCATTCATTCATCTTTGTTTTTTTGGAACATCTTAAAGCTTTTAGTACATCTTAAAGTGTGTATTTACCGTGTATGGTTTTATCATGTTGCATTTCACTGTATAATTTTATAAATGTTTGGATTAACTCTCATGCATGTAAGCTAAGTTAAAAAGAATTTGTAAATTTAGAGGCAAAACAAAAAGAAAGAAAAAAGAAAAAAGAAAGAAAGAAAAACAACAACAAAGAAAGGGAAAAAAAATGAAAGAAACCCTAAAAAAAACTAACCCTAACTAACCAAATTTCTAATCTAACAAGCAATTAACCAGGTAACAAAAAAACTTATTAAGTGGGTGGCATCTTCCTCTAACCCGCATATTCGCAAGCTGTGGTCTTTAAATTTCCCTTACATTGCCTGGGGAATTTGGAAGGAGAGAAATAACAGAGTTTTCAGGGATAAGGAAACTTCTGAGAAATTTGTGTTTGAAATTTTTTTTAGACTCATTGGGGAAAATTTTAATTTGGCTCCTTATCATGAGGTGGTGACGAAACTTGTGGTTTTCTCGACTTATGACTCTGAAATGGCCAAAGTTTGGGAGATTAAAGGAGATGTGTCCTTGGCTTCTAAACCTGCTAAAAAGAATCAAGATAGTGTCTTGTGGTATCACCCTCCCAAGGGTTGGATTAAAGCCAATTTCAATGGGACGACGAAAGGGAATCCGAGAATGGTTGGGAGTGGAGGTGTGTTACGTGATGATAAAGGTATGTTCATTGATGTGGTTGTTGTCTCTTTGGGGAAACAAACAATCATTTAGCTGAAGCTATAGGAGCCTACTAGATCATTAATTTGGCTAATAGTTTGAACTTTAAAAATATTTGGATTGAGGGCGACTCCAAGAATATCATTGACTGCCTCCTTGGATTTTCCCCCCATCTTGGACTATATAGTACTGGATTGATGAGGCTAGGGACACTTTATCTAAGTTTGAGAAAGTCAAAATTTCCCATATCTATAGGGAAGGGAATGGTGTGGCAGACTTCTTTGCCAACGAGGGAATAAGACAAAATAGAAAGGTGACATGGCAAAATTACAAAGATTTGCCTGCTAACGTCAGAGCCCTAATCGACTATGATTTCACTCATGGGAGAGAAGCCGCATTTAAAGATGATTAAAGAAAAAGGTGCTAAGTACCGAGATATTATGAGATTTGGTGGCAGAATCATAATGAATATGACAGATGGGTTGAGCTTGCACATTTTGTGGGTGCTTTGGTTTTGCTGTGACCTCATAAATCTGTATTTTCTTGATAAGGGCTTTCAGAGCAAAAGATCGACGACAATGGGATGAACCAAGAAAAAATTTGAGCCTACAACGTGTACTAGGAATAAAGACAATTCAAAGGTGTGGAAGAAAATTGAGAAGGGTGGGCTTCAACCGTTCATTGAAAGACTTCATGGGCCTGACCTTAGAGCTACTGATTATTTTGCGAAACATTGGAATAAAGGAGAGATCATTATCTTTGGAAGGAAGGTGCGGGTGGATGAGGCACTTATTGGTGAAGTTACTAGTCTCTCGGTTGATGGTGTGAAATTTTACCATGACAGGAAGTATTCAGACAAAGTTGTGATCAGTTTTCCAAAGATGGAGGAGGAGAAAAAGAGACTTGTTAAAGTCTCTAATAGCTATTTCGAGTCAAGCAAGATCAAAAAAATTTGGAGGGAGGTGCTCAGAGTCCTTATGGAATACATTACGTTGGATGGGAGATTTACCAGAGTTTACGGGTATCATTTCATTTTACTCAACCACTTTAGATATAAGGTTAGGGTTTCTTTCCCCTATTACCTGTTGTGCGCTTTGAACAATAGCATTGAGGAGAATAGGAAAAATCCTGACAAGAATCCGGTCTTGCATGTTGGCCTTATTCGGCCCATTTATGAGCACTTCAAAAATATGTTAGTTGTCTCTAACCCCATCTCTGCCTCGGCCTCAAAGGGTTACGACACTGAGTCTAGCTCGCCTGAGGATATCAAGGGTTCAGACTCGGACTGGGTGGAAGAGATTAGTCCTCCTCCTAGTGAAAAAAGGAAGAACAGTCTTGCTAAGCCCTCAAACAAAAAATATTGTCCATAGAAGTTTGTGTCGAAGGACAAGATAAGGGATGATCCCCCTGTGGATAAGCTAGTGGCCTACTCAGAGGATTCTCTGGATGATGACATTGCGAAACCTTCTAGGAAGGAAATCTCCTCTGTCTCCTTCAACTCTGTTGACAGAGAGAATAGGACCAACCCTAATGTGGACCTGAATCCGGATGATCCTGATAGGGACTTTTATGGCGATATTCTTTCCCTAGCCAGAAATGGAGCAATTGATAATTTCAAAATTCTGAAGTGGGCCTTTCATGAAATTAAGGACCTGAATCTTAAAAACAGAGCCATCACCAGTAAAATGGAAATTCTGGAAGCCAAAGTGGTGGAGTAGAACTCAGTTGAGGCTTTGTAGACGGTGGACGAGAAGATGGCCATGGAAGACTACCTCCAGAAAGAAGTTGATTTCAGTAAAAACCTTAAGAAGGATGGGGAGAGCCTTGGAAAAGAGATTGAGAAAATTAGGGAAGCTCTGAAAGCCATGATAGAACACAACCATAAAATTGTTAAAAATTGCTGTCTTGAGGGCTTTGGCGGAAAAAATGGACAACACTCAATAGGGACTTTTGATTGTGGATTTGGACGCTGAGAAGAACATAAACAAAGTAGAGGATTTGGGTTCTTCAAAGAGAACCAGGGACAACATGAAGAAAAAATAGGACACTACGCCTCTGGAGACCCAAGATCTGAAGATGGTGGCCCAAGATTTGGACATCTTGGAAATGGAAGTGGTAGAGACCTTAAAGTCTCTGGGTTAGGTTTGGTTGTGTCTCTGCTGTCGCTGGTTTTATCCTTTCCTTTTGCTAGTGGTTGTTGCTCTTTTCTATTTATCTTTGGTGTGCAGCCTGTCTTTTCTTGGACTTAATTATGATCTATCTTTTATTGGTTTGTAAACTTTGTGGTTTCGGGTCCCTATAAAACCCGTTTTTTCCTCAATCAAAAACAAAAAAACTAATTCTAATTTCTATGACTATTTCCATTGTCATTTTAGTACAAATTACAATAGGCTTATCTTTAAATTCATTCAAAAAAATATTAACAATTCTACTGTAACAATGAATTATTTTAGATTTTCTATGTTTAATAATCATAAATTCAAAGGTGCACTTACCAATGACTTGGCTCATATGTATGAAAATGACCTCATTAAAGGTCAATTGAACACACTTCATCTGATGTGACCATACTATACCTTCTTCCAGTCTTGGTTCATGGTTTTTCTATGTACTCTGTTCATTTCCATGAACAATTTTGTCCATTTCTCAACTTTCTCCTCCAAAAATATTCATGTCTTTGGTCTTGTTTGCACTTTGCTAGACCAAAATATATCACAATTTATATGAAAATTACAATTGAAGTCAACAAAGATCAACTCCAATTGCTCATTGAAGCTCTTCAGGTTTTTATCCGTTATTATCAGGGTTCCTTCTTGGAACCAAACAAATCCACTCATTAGAGTGTAAAAAATTTCCATATATTCAGAATGATTAAGTGGAAATTCAATTCCTACACTTTAGGTTCATCCTCGGTTTGAACATTCCAAGAATGAGTAACTCCTAGAATATGTACACATTTTTGTTGCATGCTTAAACTCCAGAGTCTCGGGCTCCCGGTATCTGACACATCTTTGCAACAAACTCTATTCTAGCATGAGCCTCTAAAGTGTATCATTGAACCTGGTAACACCATCGGATCTGTCTACAAACTTGATTTGCCTGACTGTCCATACCCAAACTTTGCATCACAATCTGCATTTCTTGCAATCACAAATTCCACTCATTAAATCCCTTTAAAAAAACATTTATAAACATCTCATGTAAATAAAACCATTATTCAAATGCTATAACATAAATTTCTCATAAAAAACATGCTTTCCTAGCACATTATAAATCCTTGCATGATTATATTTTACATATACCGGATCACCAGACTATCAGACTCATTAGATAATCACAAAATCTCAAAATTTCACTTTATGGGTAAGTGCAGAAAGATGGTCCCAAAAAGGGGGCCTAAGGGGCCACTTTTTTTTTCTTCTGAAATCAGGAAATATTGACCTTGGACGTGAAATTGAGGATAGTTACACTCAACATTTTGAGATGGAACAAAAACAAGGATCGAAGTGCTCTGAGTCTACTTTCTAAACTACTAATTTATTTTGAAAATGCTTGAGATAAAGGGGTTCAAAAGAGGGACGTACACAAATTGGTGTTGTTTTTGTTAGAAAAACATAACATAGCAACTCTTGTACGACCCTCATATGGTGAACTTTTTTCAGTATTTTTAAAATCCCAACGGTCAGAAGTTAGCTAACAGTATGTAGTTGATGCACGATTTTTCTAATAATCTACAAATTTTGGAAACTAATTGATTTTAAAAATAAAATAAAATTGTAGAATGGAGTCTAGTTTCTAAAAAAATAGTTTATTTAAAATTTCCATGACCAGTTAATTTATAACGAAAAAAACACCAAAAATTATCTTTTGCCAAAAAAGAGACATACAAACAAAATAAATTATGGATGAAAGGCTTAACATTATCAAAAAGTGAAAAAAATTACATCGTTGGATAGCTAAGAGAGAACCTAACATTAGCCAAATGTTCGATTTGTTTGATATTGAACCACGTACAATCCTGACGGTGAGCACAAACCCGATTATGTGAAATATTATAGAATTTGCAAAAAATTGTCTTTGGTCATTGGGGATTCCCTCCAAGCCTTTGGGTTGGTATTCCAAGGAAAATACCAATCCCAAGGCTTGGGGATTCCCAAAGCAAGATATAACGCACACGTGTTATAATGCGAGTGCGTTATATGTTAGTTTTGACATGAAGTTTTTGTGTTTGTGAGAAACATGTCTAGCAAGACATAACACGCGCGCAGTATAAAGCGCTCGTGTTATGTCTTGCTTAATGTTAAATGCTACTCTATTGAATTTATGTTTATATATTTGTATGTTTGTATGTACATGTATGCTTGTATGTCATGTATGTATGTATGCCTGTATGTATCAATGCATGTATATTGTATGTATGCCTTTATGTATGTAAGAGTGTATCTACAAATGTACATGCATTCTTGGATGTATGTAGGATTGTATGTACATATGTATTATGCTTGTATATATGTAAGTATGTATGCATTTATGTATGTATTTAGAGGGAGGGAGAATTTTAAGAGAGAGAGAGAGAGAGATCTAGAGTTGTCTAGGTAGGGTGGGAGGGGGAGGGGAAGAGGGAGAGAGAGAGAGAGGGGGGGTGGAAGTGAGAGTTTAAGAGGGAGGGATTGGGAGAGAGAGAGGGAGAGAGAGGGAATTAGCTAGGTAGGGTGGGTGAGAGGGAGAGAGAGAGAGAGAGAGTTATGTAGGTAGGGTGCCAAAAGGAGAGACTTGATAGTGTGAGGGGGGGTGAGAGGGAGAGACTTGAGAGATAGGTAGTGAGAGGGAGTGGGAGAGAGAGGGAGTGTGAGTGAGAGAGCTGAGAGAGGGAGAGGGTGTGAGAGGGAGGGACCTGAGAGAGGGAGAGAAAGAGGGGTGTGGAGTGAGAGGGACTTATCTAGGTAGGGTGGGAGGGATAGATAAAAAGAGGGGAGAGAGAGAGAGTTACCTAGGTAGGTTGTCAAAGGAAGAGACTTGAGAGAGAGAGAGGGGGTGGGAGGGAGAGACTTGAGAGAGGGGGAGAGAGAGGGAGTGGGAGAGAGAGGGAGGGAGATAGAGAGAGAGATATAGAGGGAGCGAGAGACAGTGGTAGGGATTGATTGAATGAGAGGTACACAGAAAGAGGGAGAGGGTAGATAGAGATAATTAGAGAGGGTAGGAGAGAGGGAGGGAGGGAGAGGTGAGATGTATAGATAGAGAGTCCAAGTGATAGGGGTTGAGGGATTAGGGTGGAGAACCTATAGGGTTGATGGTTTCTAGGGTATTAGGGTTTAAGGGTTGAGGGTTGAGGGTTTAGGGTCAATGGTAGAGGGTATTGGGTATTGGGTATATGATAGAAGGTTTAAGGGTTTAGTGTTAAAGGTTTTAGGGTTTAGGGTCGAGGGTAGAGGGTTTAGGGTCTAGGTTTGAGGGTATATGGTTGAAGGATTAGTTTGAGGGTCCAATTTAAAGGGTAGAGGGTATAGGGGTTGAGGGTTGAGGGTTTAAGGATTGAGGGTTGAGGGATTAAGAGTTGAGGGTTGAGAATTGAGGGTTAATGGATTAATTTATAGGGTAGAGGGTTTAAGGGTTGAGGGTTGATGGTTGAGAGTTAAAGGTTGAGGGTAGAGGATTGAGGGTATAGGGTATAAGGTTAAGGGATTAGGGTTGATGGTCCAATGTATAGGGTAGAGGGTATAGGGGTTGAGGGATTAGGGTTTAAGGGTTGAGGGTTGAGGGTTGAGGGTTGAGGGTTGAGGGTTGAGGGTCCAAGGGTTGAGGGATTAAGGGTTGAGGGTTTAGGGATTAGGGTAGAGATTTTTCTTGGATTTAAGGGTTTAAGGGTTGAGGGTTGAGGGATTAGGGTAGAGAGGGAGGGATGGATGGATAGAGAGATGGAGGGAGAAGTGAGATAGAGAGAATGAGAGAAGAGGAGGGAGGGACATAGATATATGAGGGTTGACGATCCAATGTATAGGGTAGAGGGTTGAGAATAGAGGGTATAAGGTTGATGACCTATAGGGTTGAGGGTATAGGGTTGAGGGATTAGGGTTGAGGGTACATATGGTTGAAGGATTGAGGTTGAGAGTGCAATGTATAGGGTAGAGGGTATCGGGGTTGAGGGTTTAGGGTTTGAGGGTTGAGGATTAAGGGATTAAGGGTTGAGGGTTGAGAATTGAGGGCTGAGGGTAGAGGTTTTAAGGGTTGAGGGTTGAGGGTTTAAGGTTGAGGGTAGAGGATTGCGGGTATAGGGTTGGGGGATTAGGGTTGAGGGTCCAATGTATAG
>CM021108.1:621773170-621804840 GCA_007115665.2 Sequoiadendron giganteum
AAGGGTAGAGGGTAGAGGGTTAATGGTAGAGGGGAGAGAGATATGAGTGTGTGAGTGAGTGAGAGAGAGAATTGAGGGTATAGGGTTGAGGACCTATAGGGTTGATGGTTTAGTGTATTGGGTTGAGGGTAGAGGGTGTAAGGGTTTAGGGCTGATGGTTTAGGGTTGAGGGTAGAGGGTAGAGGGTTTAGGGTTTAGGGTTTAGGGTTTAGGGTTGAGGGATCAGGGTAGAGAGGGAGGGATGGGTGGATAGAGAGATGGAGGGAGAACTAAGATAGAGAGAAGGAGAGACGAGGACAAAGGGACATAGATATATGAGGGTTGAGGATCCAATGTATAGGGTAGAGGGTTGAGAATTGAGGGCATACAGTTGATGACCTATAGGGTTGAGGGTATAGGGTTAAGGGTAAAGGGTTAAGGAGACCTCATTTATTGGACCCATTTTTCCAAACAAGCCACTACATTGCCAATTTCACCCACTAGCTTATCAATTCGGTGAAATTGGCAATGTAGTGGCATGTTTGAAAAAATAGTTTTAAGAAATGGGGTCTCCCGGTGATGTAAATCATCTAGAGACCCCATTTCTTGGACCCATTTTTTCAAATAAGCCAAGTTAGGATGCCAATTTCACCCACTAGCTTTCCAATTCGGTGAAAGTGTGGCAATGTAGTGGCCTGTTTGAAAAAATGGGTCCAAGAAATGGGGTCACCCAGTGATTGTAAATCACTGGGCAACCCCATTTCTTGGACCCATTTTTTCAAACAGGCCAAGTTAGGATGGCAGTTTCACCCACTAGCTTGCCAATTTGGTGAAATTGGCAACCTAACTTGAGAGGGATAAGAGTGACTGAGTGATTGAGAGAGAGAGAGAGGGGGTAGGAGGGAGAGAATTGAGAGAGAGAGAGAGAGAGAGAGGGAATGTGAGAGAGATAGAATTAGGGTTTAAGGATTGGGGGTAGAGGATAGAGGGTATACGGGTAGATGGGAGAGAGAAAGGAGTGAGTGAGTGAGTGAGTGAGAGAGAGACTTGAGAGAGGGATAGGGAGTAGGAGGGATAGATTTGAGAGAGAGAGGGAGGGAGGAAGTGGGAGAGAGATAGAGGGTAGAGGATAAAGGGTATAAGGGTTAAGGGTAGAGGGTAGAGGGGAGAGAGATAGAATTAGGGTTTAAGGGTTGGGGGTAGAGGATAGAGGGTATAAGGGTTGAGGGTAGAGGGGAGAGAGAAAAAAGGAGTGAGTGAGTGAGAGAGAGTTAAGAGAGGGATAGGGGGTAGGAGGGAGAGACATGAGAGAGAGAGGGATGGAGTGGGAGAGAGATAGAGGGTAGAGAATAGACAAACGAAGTGAGTTAATGAGAGAGAGAGTTGAGAGAGGGAGAGGGGGTAGGAGAGAGAGAGAGAGAGAGAGAGAGAGAGAGAGAGAGAGAGAGAGAGAGAGAGAGAGAGAGAGAGAGAGAGAGAGAGAGAGAGAGAGAGAGATAGAATTAGGGTTTAAGGGTTGAGGGTAGAGGATATAAGGTATAAGGGTTAAGGGTAGAGGGGAGAGGGGAGAGAGATAGAATTAGGGTACAGGGGTTGAGGGTATAAGGGTATAAGGGTTGAGGGTAGAGGGAAGAGGGGAGAGAGATAGACTTAGGGTTTAAGGGTTGAGGGTAGAGGATAGAGGGTATAAGGGTTAAGGGTAGAGGGTAGAGGGGAGAGAGACAAAGGGAGTGAGCGAATGAGAGAGAGAGTTGAGAGAGGGTAGGAGGGAGAGACTTGAGAGAGAGAGAGATGGAGGGAGTGGCAGAGAGATATAGGGTAGAGGATAGAGGGGAGAGATAGAATTGGGGTATAAAGGGTATAGACAAAGAGAGAAAATAAATCTATAAAAAAAACAATTTTCTCATAATGTGAGTGCATTTTGAAGAAGTAGAGATTTGACCACTTTTAGCAAGAAATAACATGCTCACGTTATAACATGAGCACGTTTTGGCTTGCTCTAAAAATGGTAAGAAAACTCAATATACCCATAATCTCAACGTCCACATTTTGCATATTCTCTTGGTTCTATGTATGCTCTGACAAAAAGTAGCTTTTTGATGATGTTGTGAAGTGTGCATGCATGTTTTTCACATTCCACCACCTTTTTCATGATCTTTCCATCACCTTTGCATGAAATAGCAGACTTTTCACGTTGGAAGGCATATAATATCAATTTAAGTTTGAATTCCATTCAAAAGTGATATACAATTGAAGTTTGGAGGGGAACAAGCTTTTGAAAAAGTCAAATTGTTGAGGATTTTAAAGAAATAAGAAGCAAACGCTACATAATTGGGTAGAAAGCCTCTATTTAAAACTCTGGGTTTTTAGGTATGTGAAGTCTTTACACATTTTCTTTCATTCTATTATGGCTTGGTTTCATTTTTGTTATTTTTCATATTCCATGTTGATCATTGTTTGTTTGTCATTATAACCTTAGGTTGTCAATGCATATTTTAAATTACACAATTCTATACACTTTCCAATTACATTTTTAACCACATCTATTTGAGGCATTTTGTTATTTAACAATTAACTTACCTTGTGTATGCTTCCACATTTTGTATACACATATATATGACATAAGTTTTGAGGAAGTTAAAAAAAATCATCTCTCAATCCTTTATTATGGATGTGCATACCAGTCTCCAAAGCTTTCTGATGTAGAGAATCTAAACAATTCCACAAAATTCAAGGATAATTTTGACCCTAATCCCAAACTAATAAGATCAACAAAACTTTCAACCAAGATTCACTTAAACTTTCAACCAAAATCCATAACTTTGTAACTTGTTCCACTTTACTAAAAGGCAAAAAATTACCAAATCAGGTTACCAAATCACTATAGACCCTAAAAGCACCTTGAACATCATTATCTTGACTGGTTCAAAACAAAAACACCAGTGGAAAACTCTGAATCACTCAACTCATCAAACATTCTCACCAAGACACCAATTTGCACCTTGTTTCCACATTGCTATAAAGCACTAAAAAAACAAATATTGACTCCAAACCTTTACCAGGCCTAGATTCTTCTTAACCATCATCATCTTAATAGGAACAAAGCAACATCACCTTTTCATAACACAATATCACCATTTTCACAACTTATTGTACTTAGTTTGTATATGTCTGCACATGGTAACCAAATCGCCTCCAAGCCTTTACCATTGTCATTTCACCAAACCCTAACTTGTAGGCACCATTTTTTGCATGGAAATTGATGTAGAGGATCAATGGATACATAACAAATTTGACAAGAATTAAAGACTTGGCTTGATTGGCTCCCTAACATAGTCGCATAGTTTCATAAAAGGAATAGGCTTCCAAGGTCTCCAATCCACACCAAGGGTTTAAGGTCTTTGCATGAATCTTATAAGGCATATAACAAGATTAATACAATAAACCATACACAACTTGACCACTCAAACTATCAGGAAACACCATTTTGTAGCAACACTATTCCAAACCACCTACAAGGTAGTAGTCCTTCCACAAGGGACTGTCATTCATATATTTTTGACTCAGTTCACCAATCAATACTATAAAAACCTTTTTGGATACCCTTTTTCAAGATCTAAAATATATGTCAAAACCACTATAGACTCTTTTGGAAGAAACAACTCAAACTAGCACTGCTCCGCTAAGACAACAAGGCCATTTAGGCCACTTTCCCAAAGATACACCCTTCAAATATTTTTACCCATCACTAATTTCAATTCCAACACACTAGGAAAACTACCCAAAGACCATTCTCACAATATTGGGTGGAGCTACAAATATTTTATTCACCAAATGCTTAGAACTCAACTTTAAAGCCAAATAGGCTTGCAACCAAGGAGGGTTTATTGAAAATCAAGCTTCCACAACACCCAACACTCTACCAACACTTGGAACACCTTAGAAATTTCCTATAAATTATTTAAAAACTAACTCCAAACCTTTAGCACAATTATTTCATCAGACTCTTACTTGAAACCTCCATTTTAGGTCAAAACTCATAAGGAAACATCTAGGACAACAACTCAAAATCACTCCAATCATCTCCCCAAATCTTGAATCCTTCTTAAACATTTAAAACTACCTAATATCCTTCTTTCCACTTAGTTTCAAGCAAAACCACTAGAGATAATAAGAATAAATGCATTTTTAGTGTCTCAAAACCCCAAAACAGGGTTTTAGACCTGTCTACACTAAAATGCCCATAAAACTCACAAATCTTAACAAAATTCAATAAAACAAGATTTAGGTTGTTTTTACCTCATGCCTTTAACATTTAAAATAAATTTAAGATCATAAACCACTTTTATGGGTTCATACATTGGTCTGAAACTTAGAATAAGTAGTAAAATACAAAATTTTCAGCATAAAACATAGTTTCTTCTTGATTTTCTTCTTGTGTTTCACCTTCCTTTGTTATAATAACACACACACACACACAATATAGAACAATAAAAAATGATTACAAAATATCTTAAAAAGGTGTTTAAAAAATATTTCTTGACTTCCCCCTTAGTTATTAAGACTTTACAACTTCATGACTCTTCAACTTCCATATTTTTGCAATTTTGCATTTTTGCATTGTTGACAACTATTACAAGATTTTTCAATTTTAAATACTTTTACCATTAACCCACCAAGTGACCTAATAAACTGATTCAAATACATCAAAATGACCTTTTTACATGCTTTATATGAGTGGAGATTTCAAATTTTACAAAATTGCCTTATAGAGGCATAAAATGCACAAGGTGCTCCTGCACCACTTTTATTGAGGTATTTTGTCAAAAAATTATACCAAGTAGCTGATTTCCTTGTCTATGCTACCAAATTTTCCATACATGTCTCTAAAAAATTGGAATATACTCCTCCCACATTGATAGATCTTTGAAACTATTTTGATTTTCATCGCTATTTCTAAATTTACCTCATCACTAAATCTACCTGATCACTTATGTTGTGATATATTTTAATTGTTTCCTTGATTATTCTACCGACAATAGATTCTAACCCTTATCTCCACTGTTTCAAGACTATTTATTCAAGGATAAGTTAGCAACATGGGGAAAGATGCAACCTATGTTGCAATCATGGCTCAAAATGGAAGCATGGACAAAGCATTTGAATTGTTTGAAAATAATGTTTTCGTATAAATGTATGCAAAATATGGTAGCATTGACAAGATAGTGAGCTTGGAAAGATAGTGATATCACTCACTAGTTTTCCAATGCGGTAGGGTTGAGAAGGTAGGGGCAGCGTATGCCTCATAGAAATGGGGTCTCGCAGTGATGTATATTACCGCGAGACCCCATTTCTATGAGGAATACACTACCCCTACCTTCTCAATTGATGAAATACAAGGTCCAAAAAATTTATTCAAGCACAATTCAAGTCTTTAGAGACAACTTTGCAACCTTTAAAAACTTATCTCAATAATTCTTCACAAATTCACCTAATTTCACTTGTACGTTTGCTGACCTAGTTTCTTGACCAAATCTACCCTACCCTGTACTCACTGAACCCACTAACCAAATATCTTTTGAAGAAATCCTTTAAGTCATACACAAACATATCTCAATAGTTCATATAACTCTTTTGGAATAAATCTCTCAAATTCATGCTTCTACATTGTCCCAACTAGGTTAACTAGGCCAAAAAGGGTTTCATACCTTATTCATGACAACAAAGACAACACACCTAATGACCTATCACAAAACCAAAATTGTAACTTAGCTAGGTTCCCTTGCACCACATGGCTTCTCCATGGTTCCATTTTCAGTGTATCTTGCAATCATGGCATGCCACATTACCACATTACCACATTTCTTTAAGGCATTCCATCAAAAAAAATTCATGTGACCTTTGTCTATGCTAGAAATACTCTTCTAGAGGATGATTTTAAGCATTTTTTTTGAAGCCTTGAATGACATATATTTCATTTATTTGAATGGATACATTTTTTAGGAACTAATATTCATCTCATTACCATGCTATCGGTAAAATTATTTGCCATGCCGAAGAAATGAAAAAGGAATAAAATAACAAACAAAGAGTATGAAACCTTCAAAGCAAAGGAGAGAGAACGGGTGGTGGAATATCGTGAAAATAAAAAATTAGATACAATTCATGAAAAGAATCCAAATGAAGAGGAACCTCAACCGTCAAAAAGAGAATAGGCATTGGCAACACAAAAGGCATGAATACAAAAACATCATGGTAAGACAGATTCAGATACCCTAGTGGGAGACACACCCTCTTCGACAAGTGAATATGAAGGGACACCATTAAGCACAAGTGAATATGGAGGGACACCATCTACCACAAGTGAATATGGAGGGAAACCATCTATCGCAAGTGAATATGGTTGGACACCATCTAGCACATCTCAAGTTGAGAGTACATCATCACTCGAATTTGACGAAGAAGGTATGCCATCATCCCCACGTGAACCTCAAGGTATGTCTTCTACTCCACCCATGAACGAAGGTACGCAATATAGCTCACCTCAATTAGATATTGATGAAATTCATAATGTTGAGGAGTATGTACCTAGGAGAACACCACCTAGAATTTTGTGTAGAAAGCCAATTTATTTGATTAATATTGATGAGGATATTTTGAGGCACATGGAAGGTAACATTGCAACACACACTTGTAGAAGATATGCTGATAAGATTTGGAAATCGTTCTTTGAAAGGCTAAATGAGACTGCAAGATGTCAACTATTTGTTGAAATGATGCAGGGTATCAAGTATAGAAATTCATCATGAAGACTCTTGGGTTGAGAACATCGAATGCATCGAGTGAAAACACTATTGTGTATAATCTAATGGATGCTTATGAGAGTGTGGGTAAGACCTCATGCTCAAAGGATAGTAATGTCACCCTACGTGTCATTACATCAAATTTGGTAAGTAGTCAAACAAAGAGATCTCCTCTCATAAAAGGACGAGTGAACAAATGAGAATTTATAGAAGAAATTTATCAAGAGCCCTTCAAAGGCGGGAAATAATTGAGGGCACTGATTCAAATGAATTATGGGCATTATCGAGGAGACTACCACAAAAAGATAAAAAAAGTTGTTGAAGCATTGAGAAAACTAATTGAAGAGTATTGGAAGAATAACACAAGGCCATCTCTGAATCAAAGGGATGTGGTAAGAAGGAGAATCGGTAGTCAAAACTGTGAGCCACATCCAAAGCATTTTTTGGATATGACTCAAACCCAATTTTTTCATAAATTTCAACACGATTATCCTCAAATTAGTATTCCTCAAAGATATTTTGAAATTCTTAAACCTTTTTATGTCAAGATAAATCACACACACACTACTTGTTGTTGTAGACTACATATTGAATTCTCTAACCATTATGATGTTTATAATTCTATATGTTTAGATTTGCATACTAACGATGTTTTGTAGGATTGTGGCTTAGAAGCCCCACCAACACAATCAAGAGAGTTCTTATCAAAATTTTATGTGAACTAAAGGATGGCCAAATATTCTATAGGACATCATGCTTGGATGGTTCATGTAAGTGTTGTGGTGGCTTGCAGCGTATGCCAGTTTGTAAACATATGGAAAACACAGATGAGGTGGGACATAAACTAGTAGAGTTCAAGAAGTATAAAACAGTGGCATACTTTACAAAAGATGGGTCTCAAGCAAAGAGGTGTGATTTGGTTATTGAGAAGATTCTAGTGTATCAGTTTATGTCCATGTTTCGTGAAAAAATAGTGTATGAGTATGCAAGGCATACCCATAAAGCCTAATGGTTGGACACACAATTTGAGCTATGAAGGACACCTTTCTAGTTGGTAGCATAGTATCAGTGGTTCAATTTGCAGAGAGCTACACTCTACAATCGTAGTGTGAGGTGCAACCATAGTATTACAACTCCACACTCATTTTGATATTTGTGCACATAGCATTCATTCATGCTGCTGATAGTATAGAGGACCAAAGGAAGGTATTGAGGGAGTATCACTTATATTAGTGATGATCGCACACATTTTCAAGAGTTCATGCAAGGATGCTTCCAGATGTTCTACAGTGATTTTTTCTTAGAGGAGCATAACATATGAAAGGCATATAATATGGTCGGATAACTGTGCAACAAAGTTCAAGAACTCACACATGTTCTACTAGTTGAGCAGGATGCATGTCATTACATGTGTTCAGCATATGTTGAAATTTTCTGAGGCCAGACATGGAAAGGGGGAGCATGATGGTGTAGGAGCATGCGTGAAAAGAGCATTAGCACGAGAAGAGTTAAAGTATAAAGGCAATGTAAAGTTGACAAATGCAAGATCAATCGTCGAGTGGTGCAATGCTTCGATGGGTTCAGGTAATGAAGGTATGTATTTAGTTCATATATATTTTTGGTTGATGGATGATACTAACATTGCACCATATGAGGATTGTTGCACACTAACAGGATCAAGTGAGCTACACTCTTTCCTTAGCTCAGATGCAGGTTCATGGAGTATCAATACATGAAATATGACATGCTTTTGTTCTTCATGTACAATGCATGCTTGGAATGATTGTGAGTCAGGGGAGTGGGTTGATAGATGGTTGACAATTTATCTTAGCCCACTTCACATTTATCACCCTCCAATGACATTGAAACTAACACATATGGAATCATCGGTTGACTTTGACAATGTATTAGATCTAGTTCAACCAGGTAATAAATCTACTTGCTTAGTTTTTGAAATTCCTATTGTTATCTTACTTTTCCTTGTATTCTTAATGCTGACTAATTTCAAGAGATTTGCTGCACATATCAATGTAGGGCATGTTTATGCAGTTATTACAGACGAAGAAAATGAAGAGGGAACAAACTATTACTTGTGTCGTTGTGTTGAGGCCAAAAATAAATTGGAGGCCCCAGTTATAGATGGAGAAAACATCAAATACCCTACAGGCTCAGTTGTTGTTACTGAAACATGGCTTAGAAGGTACCCACATAAGAGTGTTAAACATTGGCTATTTCAAGACTTTGACACACATTGTAAGATTCTTCATTACTCAAACCTTGTCGTGGCATCCAATATTTGTTTGACCAAATTTGGGGGTAGACCTTTGAACAAGATCTTGTGGAAGGTCTGTGAGTCTAACCATGAGGCAATACTTGACACAATAAAGAGTAGAGCAAACCCAGATGGTTTGTTGGATTAATTTCTAAGTATGCACATTGGTTCTTATTAATTTATACTTGTATGCACATTAATTTGTTTGATGCCAATGCTATCATCTTATTTTACTTTTCCTATTTGTAAATAACCTGCTAAAAATTGATTGGTGTCCCCTTGTAGAAAAATGAAGATTTATGAGCCATCCAAGAGAATCTTAGCTAGAAAAGCAATGCAACATACTTATTTTGATGATATTGAAAAATCTCAATTATGATTTTTAGCCATTACAAAAGTGTGTGCGAATCTTGGTGAGGGAATTTCAAGAATCATTTGAAGTTAACCTTATCATGAGAACCTATGATGTAGACATTATAAGATCATCTCGAATTTCAAGTTATTCTATTCATGAGAGTTGTTGTGTGCAATAGGTACCTTGGAGCTCACAGTGAAGATGTATGAACAAGAGTGACTAAGTTGAGAGATTGGCATGCTTATCCTCAATGGAAGCATCAAGATTTATGCCTTGTTGTTCCCGAGTTGAAACCAAATGGTGTGGATTTGTTCTGTAAGTGCCTTCCATCTATTTTCATTTCATTTCCATGTTGGATGCTCTTTATTTTTCATCTTTTCCTTTGTGTATTTGTAAGTAAACTACTAAAAATTGATTGGTCTCTCCTTGTAGAAAATGCTGATTTAGGATCCATCAGAGAGAATCTTAGCCAAAAAAGCAATGCAACATCCTTATTTTGATGATCTTTACAAATCTCAATTATGATTTGAAGCCATTATGGGATCGAATATGAAGCTTAGCAAGGGAATCTCGAGTTACTCATTTGAAGTTAACCTCATCATGAGCACCTATGATGTAAACATTATAAGAGAATCTCGAATGTATGAGTGACATTGTAAAAAGATATGTGAGAACAAAGTACCTAAGGAATTGTAATTAGATTTACTCAAATATTGAAATTTGGTGCAAGGCACCAAAGTTATTGAGAAAATTTGGTTCATGGAAGTATTAAGTTATTTTTGTGTTTTTATTTTTGTCAATTGAATGAGATTAGTACCGAGATCATAAACTTGACTTCTTGACTGGCTCTCCAAAACACTCACAAAGCTCAACAATGGTGTAAGTCACCAATGGCTCCAATACACACTAAGGTTCTTAGACCTTCACATGAATTCAAAGAGGAATCTAACAAGATTAAAATCATCATACAATCTCAACTAAACCACTCTCAAACCTCAAAGAACCATACTTAGCCACAAACCCACTCTAAACCTTCACAAGCTAGTAGCCCTCTCCCAAGGGACTATCAAACATATCTACAGATCCAGATGGATTATCTAGATTGTACCAATAGATTTAGATACCATTTTCTATGATCATAAACAAATCTCAAGATTACTATGGACTCCTTTGAAAGGAACACTTCAAAATCTCACTTTATCGTAGGGGAAACTAGGCCAATTAGACCTCTTTTGCAAAGAGACACCTTCCCAAACACCTGAAATTCATTCAAACTCAAAGGAAAGTATTTAGTTAGGTTACAAAACAAAATATTCCATAATTTCTAGAGCTCCAAACGCTCACCAAGCTACCAATCCACTAAACCCTCACTTTCAAACCTCCAAGATTAGGTTTTCCAAGGAGCCTTAATGAAAATCACTCTTCCCACACTTAAATCTCACAACCAACACCCAAAAATACCATAGGATGTCTTTACATGCTTAAAAGACTCTCATAAATGACTGCCCCAATGCATTTCATCCATTCTCACCCTAAAACCATTGAATTTCACTCAAAATCACTCATTTTCACTACCAAGGTTACATGCCATGACTCCAAAACGATCTCCCCTGCTCCAAGAATCAACATATATAATATTCATAACCTAATGGAATCATTCCACTGAGATACAATATATACATTAGGTGGAATGAGCCATTAAGTCACTTCATGACTCCAAAACCTTGAAGTTCAGGCTTCTAGACCCCCCTATAGAAAATTTGCTACAAAGAACTCAAAACAATATGGTTTTCAATGCCACAAGAATGAAAACATGGCTAACACATCCCTCTACCCAAATAAAAGTACTTATAATCTATTCCCTTAAGTACGAGCTCATGCAATGGACTGCTACAACATTGAAAAAGAGAAAAACACACATTTGCTAAGAAAAAACAAAGCTTTTATTGATCACACTTTTACAAAAACATCCACCCACCTTCATTCGAGATCCACATACATGTAATAACTCCCTCAATCAAGAAAATGATTTAAAAAAAATGCCTCAAGTGAAATTTTACCTCCCATGATCGTTCAACTTTCCCATTATGCATTTTTTGCACTTACAAAATTTAAAAATGACACTTTTTGCATATTTTGCCTAATTTGCAACTAAAACCTTCTAATCATCTAATGACCATCAAAACATGCTTATTACATCATGAAAATGGTCTATATGACCTTATTCAACTCACAACAAGACTTCAACACCTAAATTTCAAAATTTTGCTTGGTGCCCCTGCATTAGGTGTTAGCTATGTTTTGGCTTAAGAGTCAAGGAAATTATTTGAGTTTTAAGAATTTTATTGTCAAATTATTGACTGTGGGTTTGTACAGCCAACCATAAGGGTTCGAAAACCAAAAATGAATAAATGAATCATTCCACCTATTGTTTCTCTTTGTGACTCAGTGGAATGAGTCCAAAATGGTAAGATTAGATGTAGGAATAAGATTTAGGAGTAGGGAAAATGTTTACGAGTGTTTTTGGTTGCCGTCCCAGAGGAAATTGGGTGAATTTTGGCTTAAAAATGGAGTTTCGATGTTGGGTTTTGGTGAAATTGTATTAGGAAACATTGTGAGATGATTGATTTGGCATGAGAAGGCATATATTGAAGTGTTTGAAGCTTTGGAAGGGTAGGGAAGGCGAGTTGAGTGCCTGGGCATGATGCCCTAATTGTCAAACTGTGTATTTTGAGTGAAATTTGATGGTTAGAGGGAAGTCGTAGAAAATATTGGTGGATTTTTTTTTGATGAACCTTCAAGCATGTGCAAACATAACTAAAGATGTTTGAGGCCTTGGTTGGCTATGTAGAAGCATGGGATAGTGTTTTTCAATAAACCCCTTTGGAATGGCATAAAGTGAGGGTTTCATGTTTTGGTGTCATCGGAAATGATTCTTTGATCAAAAGTTGTGGATTTGGAAGTTTTGTAGATTGGTAAGTGACTGTCCATGAATATTTAGGGTTGGAAAGGTGTTTGAGTGGGTGATGCTTTGTTAAAGTGACATAAATGAGGTCTAGGACAACATAGTTACATGATTTTGGAGAAGTTGGCCCAAAGTGACCTATGTTGCTTTTGAGATATGATTTGTAAGATGTTGAAGGGTTTCTGAAAATACAATTGGCTAGTGGGTTTGAGATTGGATTTGAGAGTTTTGGTCCAGAAACTAGGTTTGCAGACCTACAAGGGAATTTGAGTGAATTTTTGAAGAGTTGGAGAGAGGTTTAAAAGGGTTGCAAAGTTGTTTCTAAAGGCTTGAATTGTGATTGTAGGTTGATTTCCTCCTTGATATACATAAAAATTTATTGCTTCCCTCAAACATTTACAATTCAAGCAATGTAATCCCTTAACAGTCCAAATTGCAAAATGGCAACAATCTTCAACGACCTATTACCTGAATACCGTGTTGGTTACAGGTATTCCATTTGAGGCATCAAGATCACGTAGGGAACCTATACAATAAAATATCTCAGTTTTTGTTATCTCAGATTCATTTTTTTGTGGTGTCCAATTTTGACTTGATGGAAAAAGTATCAATTACAAGCAATGTAAAGCTGCAAAGTGGTGCAAATTTTGTTCTGCAACTCATGTGACCAAATGGGGTGTTCCAACGCATTTGAATAAGTGGTTTTACATTAGGAATGGTCCTCTTTCACACCCAAACATGTGGAATCGCTTCGAGCTACGTTAAACCAGATTGATCCCTTAAGGGTCCAAAGTGCAAAATGGATTCAAACTTTAGCATGGTGTTACTCGGATACCGTGATGCTTAAAAACTTCTTGTTTGATCCTATGGGATTGAATTGGGCCCCTCTACAATAACCTCTCTCAGTTTTTGCTATCTCAGAGGCATTTTCTCGTGGTGGCAAATTTTCACTTGGCAAAAAAGTTGTCAAATGCAAGTAGTTGAAAGTTGCAAAGTGGTGCAACTTTCGTTCTGCAACTCGTGTGACCAAAAAAAGTGTTAATGCATCTGAATAGGTATTTTTACACTAGGAATGGTCCTCTTTCGCACCCAAACACACGAAATCGCTCTGAGCTACGTTCAATTGGATCGATCCCTTAAGGGTCCAAAATGCAAAATGGCTGCAAACTTTAGCATGGTGTTACTCAAGTACCATGATGCTTAGAAAATTATCGTCTAATCCTATGAGATCATGTTGGTCCCCTTTACAATAACCTCTCTTAGTTTTTGCTATGTCAGAGGCATTTTCCTGTGGTGGCAAATTTTCACTTGGGGAAAAAGTTGTCAAATGCAAGTAGTTGAAAGTTGCAAAGTGGTACAACTTTCATTCTGCAACTCGTGTGACCAAACAGAGTGTTCCAACGCATCTGAATAGGTACTTTTATGCTAGGCATGGTCCTCTTTTTAACCCAAACACACGGAATCGCTCTGAGCTACATTCAACCAGATTGATCCCTTAAAGGTCCAAAGTGCAAAAATGACTGCAAATTTTAGCATGGTGTTACTCGGATACCGTGATGCTTAGAAACTTCTCGTATGATCCTATGAGATAAAGTTGGGACCCTCTAATAACATCTGTCATTTTTTTCTATCTTAGAGGTATTTTGCTGTGGTGGCAAATTTTCACTTGGGGAAAAATTTGTCAAATGCAAGTAGTTGAAAGTTGCAAAGTGGTGCAACTTTCGTTCTGCAACTCGTGTGACCAAACAAAGTGTTCCAATGTGTCCAAATATGTATTTTTATGCTAGGAATGGTCCTCTTTTGCACCCAAACACGCAAAATCGCTTCGAGCTACATTCAATTGGATCAATCCCTTAAGGGTCCAAAGTACAAAAGGGAAGCAATTTTGACAAGATATTACTCAAAAACTGTGACACTTATGAAATATTCATCTGAGCCTACGAGATCGTGTGGGGCCCCTCTACAATAACCTCTCTTGGTTTTTGTTATCTCAGAGTTTTTTTCCCGTGGTATCCAGTTTTCACTTGATGGAAAAAGTGTCAAATGCAAGCAGTGTAAAGTTGCAAAGTGGTGCAACTTTCATTTTGCAATTCATTGCATGGCCTGTACGACCTGATGGTGACTCCAAATTGATTTGAATTGTTTTTTTAGTGTCCTATCTATCATTTTGATCGAGTTTGAGGCGTTACCATTGGGGTTGTAGAATCTTATTGAGTTTTCCTTTTAGGTGGGTTTGAAACTCCAATTTTAAGATTTTCAAGACATAAAAATGTGATTATGGCCCATTCCACTAACTGTAACTCATGTAGCTAGGTGGAATGGGCCCAATATGGTAGGATTTAGTTTATTTAAATGGTTTTGGCAGTAGGATAGGTCATCTGGGAGTTTGGGCATGATGCCCTAGTTGTCAAATTTGAATGTTTAAAGTAAAATTTGATGGTTAAAGGTGGGTAGGTAAGGAGAACTCTTGGGGCAGAAAATTTTGGTGATAGATTAAGCATGCGTAGGCCATTTGAAGCATGTTTGATGCATTGGTGAAGTGTAAAGAAGTTGGGAAGTGGGATTTTCAGTAAACCCCTTTATAACTTGCTAAAAATGAGGGTTTTGTATAAAGAGGACTTGGTGAGTGGTTCAATGGCTAAAAGTTGTAGATTTGGTGGTTTTATAGACTGGTAAATGGCTTTCCATAGGTATTTGGGGTTGGTAGATTGTTTAGAGGAGAGTTGCTTTGTAAATTAGGCCTATTTGGCTTAAGGGGACAATGTAGAAGCATTAGCTTAAGGGATTTGTTCCACAAGAGTTATATGATATTTTGAGATATGTTTTGGTATGACTTAAAGGGTTTATGATTATATAATTGGTTAATGGGTTTGAGAGTGGATTTGTGAGACAGGTTCAAGAAACTAGGTCTGCAGACGTATAAGGAAAATAGTGAAGTTGTGAAGGGAATCACCCTAGTTAGGGTTTTGGAGATTGAAGGCTTGTTGAAATCAATTAAATTTGTGATTTGTAATTGAAGGCCTCCCTTCTCTGCATCACTTCTCTCCTGTTGCAATTTTGGGTGGATTATTACTTTCAAAGTATTGAGAATGCTTTGCCTATTTTCTAGTTGGCAATTACCAGTCTAGAAGGCTCATCTCTTCATATATTTTATACTCATTCTTAATCAATTATCAAGTTAATAATCAGTGCATTTATTTATAGTTAATCTTTTCTTTTCAATTTGTGCAATTTTGGAATTTTTACCTCTACTAGTATTCCTAGAAATATTGAAGTTGTTTAGCATCAACTAATAAAGTTGTTTGGCATCAAACAATTGATATTCAAGACAAATCATGAAGGAAAAATGCAAGGGCTAACCAATTAATAAGTATACATGTGAATAAGTCAAGCATGTAAATGTGAATAATGGAAGCACAAGAACTCAAAAACACGTAAGCCTTGAAGTATACAAACCAATACATAGTATACACAAATTAATACAAAGTATATGCATGAATACAAGATATATGCATGAAAACACGTAAGTTGCAAAGTATACATTGGAATACACATAAGTCACAAAGTATACATGTAAGTTATAAAGTATACACTTGAATACACATAACTCATAGCTATTGAACCATGGATTTATAATGCAAATATGGACACCATCGATAAAAAATATTTGTATTAACCAAATATCCATGTAGGAATGCATCAATATATGTCGATATAATTATAAAATATAGGTACAAAATATCCATATAGGCTTAGGAGAATGCCATATAGGCATACACTGTCAAATATATCCACTGTAAAATATATACGAAAATACCATATAGGCATACAACAAAGGGCTCTGGAATTATAAGTCATCGGCTCTCCATGCCCTCGAAATAAAATCTTTCCCTTTGCTTGTCGATCGTATGGTGATACGTTTGTCACTCATTTATGCTATGGTCAAGGAGTGCTCCTGGTGCTCCTCCTAGGGTTTAGTTTTTGGTCAAGTCTTATCTGTTGCAATAAGAAGTAAATACATTAATATATAGAAATTACATTAAAAAACATGATATATTTAACAAAATAATCACTTACTACCATTTGATGATCACTCTCCATGAGAGAAATATTAAAATGCCCATGCTAAGGAGTGTTAAAGCCCTGTATAAACCATCCAAATAGAAATTAAACTACGAATCAATAATGGTTTAATTTTTCACTAACTAACATCTATAACAACAAATGTAAATTGAAATTTAGTAATTTTCCTCATACCTCCCCTGTCAGATCCATCAACGATTCTATATGCTATGAAACACCGATCTCCATTGCCCTTTGAATATTCAAAGGTGTTTCTGCTTGCAACAACTAAAAATAAAACAACAAGCTATTCAATCACGAAAACTACAATAGCGAACCATGTCATGACTTATAATGTATGAGATAATGAACAAAATTTTGAGTACTTATTAAACTATATATTTCTAAATATCATGCTTACTATTTTCCCTATCCATATCTTGTTCAAAAGCACGTGTTTTTAGGCTTTTAACCATAGCAGCAAGTCGGTGAACTGTTTGATAAAATTCTTTCATAGACATGTACGATAACTGTGGTGGCATAGAGAAGGTAGTGAACTATTTGAAAAAATGCCTCAAAGAAGGGTCTCATGGTGATGGAATGCCATTATAAACAAATACACACCATGAAATTCCATCACAATAAGACCGCATTTCTTTCAGGCATTTTTTCAAACAGTTCATTGCCTTCTCTATGGTATTATTTCTTACTATTATGCTTTGATAGAAATTTTTCCAACCATCCATAATTTGTTGGAAAGCACCTATTTTAGGCTTTTAGCCATAGCAGCAAGGAAGTGAGTAGTTTGATAAAATTCTTTGGTACACATGTATGGAAAATTTGGTATCATAGAAAAGGTGGTGAGCTCTTTGAAGAAATTCCTTGAAGAAATATGGTCTCATGGTGATGGAATGGCATTCCATCGCCATGAGATTGCATTTCTTTGAGGCATTTTTTCAAACTACTCACTGCCTTGTCTATGCTATTGCTTACTATTATGCTTTGATAGATTTTTTCCAAGCATCCATAGTTTTTTAGAAAGCACCTTTTTTAAGATTTTAGCCATAGTAGCGAGGAAATGAATTGTTTGATAACATGCTTTGGTAGACATGTATGGAACATGTGGTAGCATAGAAAAGGTGACCTGAGCTTTTTGAAAAAGTGCCTCAAAGAAATTGGGTCTCATGGTGATGGACATCACCATGAGACCGCATTTCTTTGAGGCATTTTTTCAAACAACTCGTTGCCTTGTCTATGCTATTGCTTACTATTATTCTTTCATATATTCCTTCCAAGCATCCATAGCATAGACAAGGTAGTGAACTGTTTGAAAAAATGCCTCAATAAAAAGTGGTCTCATGGAATGCCATGACAAGAAAATGCAATTGGAGGCTGCTCCTACTTATTACTTATGCTATGTAAAGTAATTGCATCATTGCTTATATTGACGTTCTAAACAACTATATTGTAGTTGAATTTTTTTCATCTATCAACATCTAGTTATTAGTTATGGAATGTGAAGTAATGCTTTGAGTTTGAAAGATGTGTAATGCACCGTAATCAATGATATGAATATAAACTATGTACACAAATCTATTAAGTACAATTCATTAGTTAAACTCTTTATTCTATTACCAACATGAAGATTTGACTAAATCCACTGGCACTAGGAGGTGTTCCCACAAAATCTCCAATATTAGCCTATTCAACATCCAAAATCACATATTAAAATACCATTCATAAAACAATGCTATTAACATGTAATAAATTTATAATTGTTTACTAGTTACATACCTCAACGGTAGGTGCAGTGGAGAAATAAGCAGGTGTAGGTTTGGTATATCCAGTATCAACATTGTGACCTTGCAATTTTATTAAAATCATAAAACTAAATTAGTTAATCTTGCATTTCAAAATAAAAATTTAATAAATTAAATTTGATGAACATGCTAGCTTTTACCTGAGTATCAATGCCATAGGCCTCATGAATTTTTTAGCAGCCCTTTCCATCTCCATAGCTATAGATAGATCCTGTGTAGTAGCCTCCTGAGTGTCGGTGGGGTCATATGAAAAAGTCGCCTCACAAGATTGACACAAATGGGATCGAAGCCCACCACTCGAAGACTCCCCTAGATGGCATTGTATAATAGGGCTAGCATATTGGATGAAACTTTGGGTCAAAGAGTTGATGGCCTGCAAAGTCTCTACGTCGGCACTCTCCTTCACGATGAAATGGATAACAATGTGCTCATGAGGTGGCCTATCAAGAGGTCATCTCCATTTCCGTGTAGGATCCAATTGTGCACCAGGTCTATCTTGTGCCGACCACCCACCTCTCCCTTGGAAGTCCCTCATATCAAAATAATTTGGGATTTTATTCAAGATGAAATCACAATATAGTTTCCTAAGGAAATATTGTGGGACTTCACAATTGTTGCATGGTGGAAAATCAAAAACCATGTACCACCTATCCCAAAAAAAGTTCCTAATCTATTGGTGGTCAGTGAATAATGAGCACAAATCATGTTTTATATTTTTTAAATCTTTTACTGATTTATATGATAATTTATCTTTGTAATAATCCTTGGACGCTTGCCTCCTATCCTTCCAACCAATTAATTTTTTACTAATTGAATCTACATGTTTTAACATTTATTTCAATGAAGCTACCAAGGTCATTCTTTCCGTGGTTGAACCGTTTGGATCGTTCAACCTCTTGATTAAATCCTCAAGTTATTTTTATTGTTCTCAATTTCACTCATTAAGTTTTGATGAGTTCCAAGAAGATGTTAAGGGATTGGTGGAGGAGATTGAGGTTGTGGTTGATTACTTGAGGATTTTGTTGTTGTTCTTCTTGATGTGCTTGCTGAGGATTTTTTTCCTCTTGATGTTGTTGTGCTTGTTCAGGATTTTGAGGAGGGTTTGCAGGTTGATTAACATCTCCTAAAAATTCAAAAAAAACATCAAAAACAACCTAAAACTAACAAATTCAAAGCAAAAAACAAACAATCCTTACCTCTCATACCTCCTCGTCGATGTGGCAGAATCCTGGCAATGAAACAACAACTGTTGATGAAGAATTTTCCAAAATGCCTCCTCCTATAATTGAGCTTGGAATATTGGGGTTTTGGCCGTGGGCAAGAAAAAAACATTGTCACAAGTAAAAATGAATTCGATTTCCTTTTTTCTTTTTCTTTTAATAGGTCATAACGTGAGTGCATTATAACACGCTCACATTATAACTCACCCACGTTATGTGATCATTGTGGCCAAGTCTCAGGCTCAACACACCAAGCCATAACGAGAGTGGTTTATAATGCAAGCACGTTATAACACGCTTGCGTTATGAGCTTTCATTTTATTTTTTTAAAGCTGGCCACAAAATTGTGACCCATCTTTTTGCACTTACCCTTACATCGCAACCCGATACCTAGTACCCGATATTCAACTTTACCCACAAACTTTCCTAAAACTTCAGTTTTATCAGACTTCCATCTTACTGGACTTCAAATTCAGATTGGAACACTCTACTCATATTTTCAAATTTACCTTTTCCGCCTTTCAAACATTTCTGATTCCCAGAATCCGATACCCAAAACACTTATCCTACGAAGTACTCTTTGATTAAAGATTTCCTTTACTTTTTACTTCCGGTGATCTTCCAACTAGCTAGCTCATACCATAAGAGGTATATATATATATTTTTTACTTGGGTCCCCAAGCCTTATAGTCTTGGGGCGTGTTGTGAGACCACACAGCCGTAACATGTAAGGTCTAACTATGAAACTTATTAATATGCAAGAATACAATAAATGACTTAGAAATGAATTTGCAAAGTAGAACAACGGACTGAGAAATCAGAGAGGTGCACCTGGAAACCTTTAGTAGCTTGAATGAAGATCTGAAGTGCTAAAAATATTGAAATTAAGGCACATTAGGACTCATATGCTAGGTTGGGCGTATTAGTCCCAGATTAGGGTTTCTAGGCTGGGACAAGAATATGATGATGGCAAGTTTGGATCTTCAAAAATCTGGAAAATGACATGTACTGGGAGTCTGGGACTCATAAACAAGAAGTTGCTTATCAGTCCTGCTGGGCTTTTTTAGAGTATTAGACTCTGAATCTACTCTTCAATCTCTACTCTATCTTCTCAACCTGATTTTTGGATCTGAACTATCAAATTTTTCTCTGTAGTCATCTTTTAGTGATCTTATAAACAAAGTGACAAATTTGAAAATTTTGCACACTTGAAAACTTCTTTCCAACCTTTCTCTTCAATGTGTCCTCAACTTAGACCTACAAATCACAACCTAAAGAGAGGGTAAAATTTTGTTTTGTTAGTGGAAAGGGGTTTGTCTTGGTCAAACCCCATTTTAGTAATCAAACCTTGCAATGAAATCAAATGGAAAGGATGAATGATGAATGAACAAAATGATATGTTACAACTCACCAAACCCTGGGAATAAAGTGCTGCAAACATGTATGAAATGGATAACTAGAATGTGGATCTTGACTCTTGCTTGAATATAGTAGATTTTGAATTGAATGCTTGCTTAAATCATAAATCGTACATCACAAATGTTAGCTAAAAAAAAAACATGATGCATGATGACTCGGACATGATGCTTGATACTTGAACAATGCTCCAAAACACTTGATAATAAAATCTTGAAGGCTCTTGAATGCTCTTGTAAACTCTTGAAAGCTCTCGTGAGCTCAAAATTTCTATAATGCATGAATACTCAAGTTTCTAGGAGAAAATATGTGAAATAACCTTGTATTTATATACTTGTTTATGCCAAATTTCTCGAAATTACAACACTAGAAGCTGTCATTAGATCTCAGAGAATATAATCTTGCCAATAATTTGAATTTAAATTAGGTCTAAGCTAAGCGAGACTCATATGCCAGAAGTGGCATATGAGTCCCATTAGGCTAAGCTTGGGACAAATTTTTCAAGAAAGGCTTAGAGTCATGTGAAATCCAAATTGGGGCCCCAAAACTTAGGTGGAACCCATATGCCCAAGGTGGTGTATGAGTCCCAGATCTCTAAATTTGGGCCATACAATCCAAAAACATCTTAATTATGATTGGATGTTGGTTTATGTCAGAATTATCCTTAGAAATATACATTAATTAAGGCTTGTGGATGCAAAATAAGGCCAAATAAGGCATAAAGAAGCCCAATTAATAATGAAAACCTTAGATTAGTGTGAAAGTGTTAGGATACACTTTACAACACCTTAAATAAGGCACAACTAAGTCCATTTAGTTTATAAGGGCCCAAGACCTAATGTGGATGTGTTAAACACATTACAACACTAAATCAAGGCAAAATTAAGCTCAATTTAATAGGGAGGGACCAAACAAGTGCACAAATGTAGAGGGATACTTTTTTTTTGCCACACATGAAAAAAGAAAAAATATCTATCATCAACTAAACATGTCATGCATACCACTATTTCATATGATTTTCTTGACATTTTTGCATGGACATGAGAATATTCCCAAAATAGACCCCAATGTATTAGTACACAATATAGTCCCCTCCCCATTGTAAAACCAAGGTGATCTCACAACTTATAGTGTGTGCTACTTTTTTTCCTAAGTGACACTGAAATTATAATTTTTAACCAATTTTAATTTTTGCTTGTCACTTATGATAAGAAAATCATCAATAATTTGAAGATCATATTAATACAAAACTAATTATTTTTGAGATTTTGTGTGTAGATTCTAAATATATTTTAATAATTTAAAAATATATTTTTTTAAGATTTCCTAACAACTTATTTTTTTATATTCAATAATATTTTTAATGAGTGATATTTATTCCATAATGCATAACTATTTTAGAATAAGATAAATTCATAATTTCTTAAACATAAATCATTACATTAATAACTAATGTATACATAATTTTTTATAATATTTTATTGCATATTTTATTTATTATTAATTTAAATTGATTATAATTTAGAGTAATATTATTTTAGAACACAACATTTTTGTATATATCCAAATTATTATTATTTTTTTGGAATAATGAAAACAATATGGAATGGACACATTTTCCCTATATTTTATTATTTTTTCATATGCATCAAACATAAAATTGGGTTAAAGTCTAGAACTATGTCACACTTTTGACCAACGTTTGAAATAATTTTAAAAAAAATTCTTTTGCCTAAAACTAGACTTGGCATGTATATGTGACACAAAGAGTTTTGGGAAAAATCCTTTTGCACATAATTATTAAATTGATACAATCTAATTTTAAAATGTAAACTTGGTTCATTTTGTATGCAAGGTTTCAACAAAAAAAAGTCAAGAAAAAGAGTTATAATTGAAACTCATTCATTGAAAACTATTAATATGACAACCTAACTCCTCTTTTATGGTAAAATGAATAAAAACCAACTTTTACTCTAGATTTCTCTAAGAAAGAATATTTTCATGAAAATATGAAAAACTCTTTTGTAGAGCTCAAAGTTTAGTATCTAACTTTTTTTGATATTTTTATTAGTTAATTATATTTTTTTGAATTTATTGCACGCAAGTTATTATAATCAAGCATAAGGCTACTTAAAATTTTTAAATAATAATAAAATACGATGCACTAGAGGATAAAATCTTCTCCAAGAGGGTATTTTTTAATTTTAAAAAAATAGATGAAATTTGAAATTTCCTCAAAACTATGACATTTTGAGTAAATTTAACTTTGAAAAATTATTTTAAAAATATTCATTGATTTTTTCTCCATACACTATATTTTCATGTATCTAGGAAGAAAAAATCAAAGAAAAACTTCTAATTTTCTATATTTTTTACAATGTTCCATTGATCTCACATTTTTCAAAAAAATTAGTAATTAAAATAATTTTCTTCAATTTATTAAAAACTATATCTAAATAATTTAAAAATATATATATTTAAAAATTGTAAACATAAACTATATTAAGAGTTCTACATTTTATTAAATTATATCATCTTAAAATTCAAAACATAAATATCACTTGTAGGTGGTGCAAGTTGAAAAACTATATTTGTGTTGGTCATTTCCTTTATAAAAGTCTTACACATTTCTAAACTTTTGCCCACATTTACGTTTTGTAAAAGACCTATGTTCACTATAAATAGAAAATTAATTAAATTAATTAAATAAAATATATTAGTAATTATAGTTTTTGGAAATATTACATAAAGGGCTATGATCTTGTAAAATATCATGTTAAGTTAGCTTTTTTTTCATAGCCCAAACCTTTCTTTGAAACACAAATTTCTTTTGAAATTTATGTGAGAAAAATGAAGATAATGTATCAAAAAGATATGTGTAAGGTACTTTCATTTGAAGGTATTTTGAATAAAATATTTTTAACAAATGAAACATTTTAAAATAAAAAAATGGTCTTCATTCAAAGCCCCCTTCACACAAAGGTCCTGATGACATCACTTTTGATGGATGGTCCTTCATTCTAATATGTTTTTTTATATTTGGCATTTTGGACTTGTTTTCTTGTCTTCTACCATAATTGGCACATAATATATGGTATCACTGTTGGAAGAATGAAGATCATATCTCTTGTTAACAATTTTGTTTTCATTGATGTCACCGTGATATATGAGTTGCAACTACAAGATTCAAAGTCACATTAATCCGGTATTATGAACCGGTAATGTAGGATCATCCTTCGGTATTTTTCTTTGGAATCCTCTTCGATAAATAGTTACTACTTCAATTTTTGGGAAATGGTTTGTGATTGATAAATGCATACATGGACAGGAACTCGTGGCTATCATCGGTATCATTTTTTTGATTACAATTTTTCTATTAGGTCTATTGTTGGTCGACCTATCAAGTGGTTGAAGATGTAATGGATTGAATTTTATTTGTATAATCCATGTCGACAAGATGTTGCATGCCACACATTTGAATTATTGTTGAGAAGACTTATGAAGCTGACCTGATTGTTATGTATGGACAATCAGATATATATACAAGATGTTATTTTTGAAGATATAGTATGAGAGTGGGTGTTAGCGAATACTAGAAAATTATATGTAGAAGAAAAAAGAGCGAAGAGTGATTTGCTAGCATGCAATTTTTCTTGAACTATAAAGGAACTGAATATGCACTTGAGTTGTACTTTCATTAGTTCAATTATGATGGTTAGCCATTTTGTTACTTCATTTCTATAGGCAGTAAGCCTCCCATTTTGGATAGTGAGTCCTAATAGTGAGCCATCCTCTTTGTAATATCTTATAGCCAGTTATACTATATTGTGAGTTAATCCTTACCGTGGTTTTTCCCATTCTGGGTTTTCCACGTAAAAATTTTGGTGTCTCTTGTATTTTGTGCTTCATGTTTTGTTGATGATTCCGCTCATCTTAATTATCATATGCTTCAATGAATTGATTGGATGGTATTTGTTCAATAAGTTTAAGAATATACTAATTCACCCCCCTTCTCAGTATATTGGATATTTAACAATTGGTATTTGTAGCACACGGAAAATTCATGGATTAGCAATACAAGCGTAAACTAAACTAAACCTAAGCTAATAATCAAGAACAATGGAAAATTGTATTAACAATGCATAAATGAACTATTTTACCAAACATCCATGCAATTCCATGAATCACCTCCATTACTCTTCTCCATTTCGTTGTAGTATGATACTTGCCCTCAGATTTTAATGAAGCATGGAAGTGTGGCCTCATGATAAATGATATTAGCAAAACATTGAAGATTCTAAAGTTGCTTCCAAAACCTAATAATATTTTAGGAGGAGTAGTAATGATGAAGATCAAGCCGATTTATAGAAAATTGATTTTTGAATGACAGGCTCAAATTAAAAGATAAATCGACGATCATGATTAAAGATACGACATGCGATAGAGATTAGTGTCATTAATAACATGAGTGATAAAGTATAAAAGGTGAGGATTGATATTAAATAATAATTTAATCTTTAGTTAAGACTATTCAAAACTCAGAAGAATAATGATTGCATGTAAAGGATAAAGATTAGCATAGAGGAAACCGTCTATTCAAACACATGAATGAATGAATTAAATAAATAAATTTATTTAATAAATAAAATTTTGCACTTGAAGAAGAATAAAACTAGATAACTGACTGATTAAACTAGAAGGTTTGTTCGTCAGAAATATTCAGATATTAAATCAAGAGATAGCTGACTGATTTAATTAAATCTTGACTTAAGTGGTAAATGACTAATTAGATAACTAAGCGATTATCTAATTATAGAAGAATATGCTAGGAATAATTCTTTTTATGAATTAAATAATTATTTAATTCAACATTCGAATTTTGGGGATTAAATAAAATAAATAAAAATTAATTTAATTGACTGGAGAAAAGGTTAAATAATAATTAAATAATTTTATGATTATTTAATTATAGTCGAAAATGTGATGAGGGTAAATTAAATAACAATTTTTATTTTTTTTAGAAAGAAGATATATTTAATTAAAGACGTAATTAAATAAATAATATTTATTTTATTAGTCAAGAAAAGATGGAAATGAATTAATTAAATAATTAAAGTCATTTAATTAATAGAGAATAGGTGACTTTAAAAAATAATTAAATAATTAAGATTATTTAACTATGACAATGAAGATGAGAATTATGTCGAAAATTGAAGTCACAAGCCTAGACCAATTTTTAGTGTCTACAGTATCCGAGCTTGGTTCCTCTAGAGAAGTCTAACAACTTGAGGGAGATATTGGAGATTGAACAAATAGAGGATAATGCAGAACTCCGGACTGCTCTTGATGATCTTGACAAATCTGAAAATGAGAATAGAAACTTGAAAGAAAATCTTGATGAAGCAAATGAATGCATCCAGAAATTGAAGGAACAATTAAAGAAATTCAAAGAGAGACATAGAGAAGTCAATGACCAATTGAAACAAGCAAGTAAAGATGTTACTAGACTAAAGTTGCAAGTGGAAGAAAAGAAGAGGATTGAAGAGTGCTTGAATACAAAAATAAATAACAAGTTTGATGAATGTTCCAGGCTTGAACAAGAAGTGGTAAATCTGAGAGTAGAACTGGAAAAAGAAAAATTATGTGAAGATAATTTCAAAACAAGCTCTACCAATCTTAATGAATTGATGTAGGACAACAAAAACCCTCTAAAGACAAAGGAGGATTGGGATTAGAAACATGTGAAAGATAAAAAGTAGTAAATGATCAAAAGACTCAAGACAAAGGGAAGCAAAAAAGAAATTCAGGAAGGAAACCACCTATCAAACAACCAAATGCACAAAGGTACCCATCTTTCAATGGCACTTTTTTTTCATGTAACAAGTTTGGGCATAAGGGAATTTAATGCAGAAGCAGGATGAATCAGTTCTTTGGTTCTTTCCCCAAACAATGCTATGCCTGCAATAAGTTTGGACATAGAGCTAGTGAATGCAAAACTCAGATGATGAACTGGTTTAATGGAGGAAGGATGAATCAATTCTATGTTGGTTATTTATATACATGTAACAAATATGGGCATAAAGTGAATCAGTGCAAAAAAAGGTTTAATGGAAGTCAATCAAATAAAAGAAATGTTGTCTGTTATAATTGCAACAAACCAGGACATATTTCAAAAATATGTAGAAGCAAAAAGGGAAAACAATCTGCTCTGGTAAAGAAGAATGAACCTGAGAAGAAGGTTGACAAAGAAGAAGTTAAGCAAGAAATGAGTAAGATACAAAAAAATAAAGAAGAGTCAGGGGTCCTATTGATGCGTCTGTACCCTCATCTGGTGTAGATGATTCCTCTGGGAACTAGACCTAGCATGGTCTTAGGGGGAGCTTTAGCAGAAAATCTCTTGAACCCCCTAATTTTGAGTGTGTCAATCCTTGGCATGGAGAAAGGCCGTAAGAAATGAGTATGCAAGGGTTTTGAAAATTAAACCAGAAGAAAAGAGGCATGTATGCTTGTTTGTGGAGCATATTAGGGTTTTTTAGCGCAGTTAAGGAAATTTGGCAGCTTTTCAAATTTCAAGAGCATTAAATGAGAATTAGGGCATTGCATTAATCTATAAACAGAAATCATAAAGGATTTTCGATCATTTGTGCATTTGAAAGAGGCGAAGAATGACTTGGAGCGATTTGGAGCGAATTGAAGTGCGATTGGTGCAAACCCTAGTTTTGGCTATTTGCGAAGAAACATGTATTTTTTGATTTTGTGTTGTTGTGAGCTTGTAAAAATTCATTTTTGAACCTGTTAAAAGCTCGGTATATAGAAAATGAAAACTGTTGTAGTCATAAACACAACAAAAAGACCTAGAACCTCCTACAGGAAATACTCGATGAAAGTTTTCGAAAATGACCCAATGGGCGCTTTCTTGACGATTCCCCATGGCATCATGCCGACAGAGGATACAAAGATGTACATTAGGGTTAAGAAAAAGGAATTCAATCATATCAAATTGATTGACATGTGGCTAAATGAACTCACTGGAGATGATTTCTTGGTAAAACTTGAGTACTCGAATCTTGTGACAAATAATTTGGACTGTTGGAACAACTTTCCAAATTTCTATTCTACAGTAGATGATCAATATATAAAACTGCTCCTCAAAAGAATGCATGATCAATTCTTATGGACCCATGAGTCACACGTAATTACCAAGGAAGCAATCAAATCTGTCACCAGACTCTGCGATACTAGACCAGTACCTATGCTTAAAGCAGTGAAAAATGAAATGGTAACGAATCTCACTGGTGCAACCTATGACAAGAGATTTCTTGCGACAAAACCTATCACTAATCCAACTGTGAAGTATACATCCATAATGATTGGTTACAAAATATAACTCACCAACAAAGAGAATTTTGTGTCTACTACAACTATTTATACTGGTTATGATATGACTGTAAATGGTGCAAATTATGACCTATGTGAGCTCCTCCGATAACAATTGCTTGATAATCTGAGAATGTTAAAAGAGAATAAGTACATGTTTAAGTTTGGTTCTCTAATTTTTTTCCTGTTATTCTATTTTCTAAAAATGATTATGGGAAAATCTAGAACAGTGTACTGGGACCCATCCCGACCAATTGCACATCAGATTTTTGATCACATACGTAGTTTGGGTGATGTGAACAACACAAAAAGTGCCTTGATGAAATTATTTTATGTGTTTAAGAAGAATGTGAGTGTCACTGATGATTAGGAGGAAGAGTAAGAAGATCCAGTTGCAAAATTGAAAAGAAAGAGAAGGGCGAGTGTTTCCTTAGGTGAAGGTGCATCACAAGAAACTAGTGTTGGTTCAAAGAAAGTACACTATATATGTCATCCTCAGAGGATGCTGATGAATAGAATGTTAATGATGCAAAGAAGAAAAAAGTTACAGAAGAAGTTCCATTGGACCAGGAAGAATAGAACGCCTCTCTGGTAAGACCTGACGTCCCTCCCAAATTAGATGTTTTGGTGAATAATATGGTGAATCAAGATAATATGGTGAAATCCACAACAAAAGTGTATGATTTAGTAGGATCTAAGAAGATAAAGAAACAATAATACTAGCCATTTTCAAATATGTCATCATTTTGAAAGCTAAATGGGATAACATTAGGGGTAAGTGCACCAAGATGGTTCCCAAAAAGGGGACTTAAGTGGACAGCTTTTTCCTAAAATCGGGAAATACTGACCTTGGATGTGAAATTGAGGATACTTAGACTCAAAATTTTGAGATGGAACAAAAAGAAGGATTCAAGTGCTCCAAGTCTACTTTCTAAACTACTAATTTATTTTGAAAATGATTGAGATTAAGGGGTTCAAATGAGGGACGTACACAAATTGGTGTCGTTTTTGTCAGAAAAACATAACATAACAACTCTTGTATGACCCTCATACGGTGAACTTTTTTTTAGTATTTTTAAAATCGCAACTGTCAGAAGTTAGCTAACATTATGTAGTTGGTGCACGATTTTTCTGATAATTTTTTAATGAATATTTGATTTTTTACGAATTTGCGAAGTGGACATATCCTGAAAATAGAATTTCGGCCGTGCTACCCCTACAAATTTTGGAAACTAATTGATTTGTTTTTTTTTTTAATTTTTTAATTTTGTAGAATGGAGTCTAGTTTCTAAAAATGTAATTTATTTGAAAAATTGATGAACGGTTAATTTATAATGAAAAAAATACCAAACACTGCTTTTTGACAAAAAAAAGACATACGGATAAAATAAATTATGGATGAAAGACTTAACATTTTCAGAACGTGAAAAAAATTACATCGTTGGATAGCTAAGAGATAACCCAACATGACCCATGTGCTCGATTTTTTTGTAATTGAACCACGTGCAATCTTGACGGTGAGCACGAACTCAATTATGAGAAATATGGTGGATTTCCTAAAAACATGTCTCTGGTCGTTGGGAATGCCCTCCAAACCTTTGCGTTGGAATTCCAAGGCAATACCAAGCTTAAAGTTCGGTAATTCTCAAAGCAAGATATAACGCGTGCGCGCTATTTCTCACTTTACATGGTTTTTGCTTCTGTGGGGAACATGTCTACTAAACCATAATGCACACACGTTATAATGCGCTCACGTTATTTCTTACTTTATGTTAAATGCTAATATATTTATGTATGCTGACATATTTTTATGTACATGTATGTATGTATGCTTGTATGGATGTAAGATTATATGTACAAATGTATTATGCTTGTATGTATGCATTTATGTATGTCTTTAGATGAAGGGAGAGTTTAGAGAGAGTCTAGAGAGATGGAGAGGGGGTCGAAGTGAGAGTTTAAGAGAGAGGGAGTGGGAGAGAAGGGGTTGGATTGAGGGGGACTTAGCTAGGTAGGGTGGGAGGGATAGAGGGAGGGAGAGAGAGACAAGGGGTGTGGGAGGGATAGAGAGAGGGAGAGAGAGAGGGGGGGGTCAGAGAGAGAGAATTGATGGAGAGGGAGAGAGAGAGAGAGGGGGGTGGGAGAGAGAGAATTGAGGGAGAGAGAGAGAGAGAGAGACAAAGAGAAAGAGAGGGTTATGTAGGTAGGGTGCAAAAGGGAGAGACTTGAGAGTGTGAGGGGGGTGAGAGGGAGAGACTTGAGAGATAGGTAGTGAGAGGGAGTGTGAGAGAGAGGGAGTGAGAGAGGGTGGTAGGGATTGATTGAACGAGAGGTATGTAGAAAGAGGGAGACGGTAGATAGAGACAATTAGAGAGGGTGGGAGGGAGGGTGGGAGGGAGGGAGGGAGGGAGGGAGAGGTGAGATGTATAGATAGAGAGAAAGTGATAGGGGTTGAGGGATTAGGATGGAGGACCTATAGGGTTGATGGTTTCTAGGGTAGTAGGGTTTAAGGTTTGAGAGTTGATGGAATAGGTTTGATGGTAGAGGGTATTTGGTTGAGGGTATAGGGTAGAAGGTTTTAGGTTTAAGCGTTTAGGGTTGAAGGGTTTGGGGTTAAGGGTTTAGGGTTAAGGGTTTACTTGGTTGAGGGTAGAGGGTTTAGGGTATAGTTTTGAGGTATATGGTTGAAGGATTAGGTTCAGGGTCCAATGTAAGGGGTAGAGGGTTTAGGGTTTAAGGATTGAGGGTTGAGGGTTGAGTGTTTAATGTATAGGGTAAAGGGTAGAGGGTTTAAGGGTTGAGGGTTGAAGATTGAGGGTTTAATGTATAAGGTCGAGGGATTAGGGTTGAGGGTCCAATATATAGGGTAGAGGTTATAGGGGTTGAGGGATTAGGGTTTAGGGTAGAGAGTATTGGGTTGATGGTAGAGGTTAGAGGGTAGAGGGTAAAGGGTTTAACAGTTTAGGGTTTAAGGGTTAGGGTTGAGGGTCGAGGGTTTAGGGTTGAGTGTTTAAGGGTTTAAGAGATGAGGGTTTAAGGGTCAAGAGAGTTGAGGGATTAGGGTAGAGAGTTTACTAAGTGGGTTTGAGGGTTGGGGGATTAGGGTTGAGGGTAGAGGGTATAGGATTGGCGGTAGAGGGTAGAGGGTTTATGGGTTAGGGTTTAAGGGTTGAGGGTTTAGGGATGAGAAATTAATAGGTTATAGAGTAGAGGTTATAGGAGTTGAGGGATTAGGGTTTAAGGGTTGAGGGTTGAGTGATTCAGAGGGTATAGGGGTTGAGGGATTAAAGTTTAAGGGTTGAGGGTTGAGAGATTAATAGGGTATAGGGGTTGAGGGATTAGGCTTTAATGGCTAGGGTTGAGGGTTCAAGGATTAAGAGGGTATAGGGGTTGAGGATTAG